>LZPO01066559.1:72096-87193 GCA_001675575.1 Neotoma lepida
GCAAGCATTCTACCATTTGAGCCATACACCCAGCTCTTCCATATTCTACTGTTCCCATGTCAATTTGGTTTTTAAATCCTTTGTGTGCTATTTGAATCTCACCCATGTGTGTGCCACAGATTGGACCTGGGTGGTGGTCTGTCTGTTACTTCAGTGCCCACAACCTTGCTGTATTGATTGGAATGAGTGAGATTCATGTAACCACAGTCTAGGGGAGTCATAACCAGCATAAGGAGAAGACTTTTCCGACCTTTCCTTTCTCTGATATTACTTCCTGGTCTCTAGATCTCTAAGCATTCCTTTATGTAATTTTGCTGCCCACTTCAACAGCGTGTTCACATCTGGGACCCAGCAGTTGATGGACACAGACAAGTCATTGGTGTTTACTCCACTTTCCTAGGCCATGTCTCCACCAGTCACGGGAAGAAAGTTCCTCTTCCTCCAAGTTTTGATTTCTGTAGGAACCTGTTACTAAGGACAACAGGTTTATTTGTTTGTTGAGTTGAAATGTGAGAACATGGAGGGAAAACCCTCAACATTTAGGAATTGGTAGACTGCTTCTGAAAGTTGGGAGCGCCCTTTCTCAATCTCCAAGTCAGAGTGAGAGGCTTCTCCTGTGGCTCCGCCTCCGTATGCCAGTGCCTCTTCTGGGTTTGGAACTGCATTGAGCTCAGTCTGGGGAACCAGACTGAAAGAAACAGAAAGCTCACGGTTTATGTTTGAGAGAGGAGAAGTAAGAGACAAGACAGCTGCTCCATGGCTCCTGCCTGAGGCTGAGGCAGCATTCAGTAGGGAAAGCAAGGTGAGTGAGCTCACTCCATCTCACTGGAGCCAGGACCCCAGCGCTGTCTCACAGATGGAACAGTAATCCCCACTTCTACACACCACGCTGAATGCTCCATTTAACCTGTCCTGTNTTTTCCGTTTTGATTCATGTATGACCTGCTTCGAAAGAAAAGTTACACTTTCCCTGCCTACAGAGTTTAAATTAGTTATGATTTTAGAATTTTGTTCTTTAAATACGTATCAGCACACAACTAGGTCTAAGCTAAGCTTACAGTACTGAAACAACTATAAAACAAACACAGCTTGTAAATTAAGTGTGAACAAAAGTATAAAACAAAGCATTGTGACTGTCTCATTTATTTCATGTGACTGATAACATGCATTGAAGCGAAACAACTGTTCAAACCATGGACTACAGTATGTGACTGTGGTTTGAGACATTTTGTGCTATGGGTGGTGCATGGCAACTCCATTCATGCCCCCATTTCTCTGTTTTAGCACTATACCATCCAGAAACTTCCATGAATACAGTGTGATACAACACCATTTGGCTTGTTTTAATTCAAACCAGCATTTGCAATATTAACTCTGTGTCCCTTGAAACATACTAGCAGTGCCCCACCCTTAGGTCTCTTTCTGAGACTTCACTTACCTTATATCAACTATAATCTTAAATAATAATACTAACCTTAACTCTTTCAAGGGAGAGGCCACATTTCTATAAATCTTATTATCATACATTATTATGATTCTTTTGTTATTTCAATCTCTTATTGTGCTTTATTAATTAAAGTTCATCATAGGTAATTTTGTAGAAGCAAATCATAGTATGTACAGAATTCAGTACTCTCCAAGATCTTCAAGCATCCACTGAGAATTTTAGAATATATCCTATGAAGAGAAAGAGAGGATTGTTGTCCAAAGATACATGCACATATACAAAGATAAGTCTCTCTTCAGTAGCCAGCAAGATTCAAGTAGTTATCACTGATGCCAACATGAATGAAAAGCTACTGAAAAATCAAACAGCTCTTCAACTAAAGGAGCCACCGACTTATGATGGACTCCCTGGCTCAAAGGATGTCAAGGTGGAAAGTTTCCAGAAAGGGAAAAGGAGAGCGCTGCTCTCAAGTACAGCATAAGCTCTTGGCTTTGGGAAAATTGACATCTTGCCACTGGGCTGGGGTCTCCTGGGACAAAGGAGTCAGTGGAGGGAGGTGAGGGCAGGTGCAGCAGCATCTTGGGAAGAGCTCCTGTGTGCTGTACCAGATCTGCAGGGGTGCAGTCCTTCCCAAGCTGATTATGTGCAGACTTGGGGGCAGAGTCTGTATTGAATGTTTTGTCGTGGCCCTGTTTATTTCCCCACAACTACTGTCCCTGCTCGGTTAGGTAGATGTATTCAATAAGAGAGTCCATGAGAATGGCTTTCTTGGGTGTGGGTTGTAGACTGAAAAGTTTAGGCCTGTCTTTACTGCCCCAGATATGCTCTGGAGATCAGGATGTAGGGTTGGCTCTCCGTGCCCAACAGACACACAGCAGCACTCTTCAGGGTGGGCTAGTGATACTTTCCATATTTTTGTAAAAGTTGAGGTGCATCTCATAACATACAAAGCCGTGTACACATGCATTCACAATGTCACGTCAACTCCTTTAGTTTCTGGACCTTTCAGCTCCTCCGAAGAACACCCAAGTTCTCCTTAGTCTATTTAAATTTCTTTTAAAAATTAGTGTTCAGGGTAGAGGGTTTCTTTACAGCCTTTTCATCATACTCTGCTTTGGTCAATCCTCTTCCCTGGCTCCCTTCTCTGGTCCCACTGTCTCCATGGTTTGTTGCCTTCCTCTTCTAGAAGCTTCTATTCCACTTTCCTGTCACATGTAACCCTTTTTCTCCCTTAAGGCTTCCTCTTTCCCTCTCATATTCTAGTTTTATGACCTATACCCCCCTGCACACATGTACACATATGTTAAAATTAAAATCTATGTTGCATACATAAGAGAAAACATACAGTATTTGTCTTCTGGAATCTGGGTTAATTCACTACATATTAATTTTCAGTTCTATCCATTTTCCTGGAAATGCCACAATCCCAGTTTTATTTACAGCTGAATAAAATTCCTCTGTATGTATGTACCACATGAAAAAAATTTTGTTCATCTGTTGGTGGGTATCTAGGCTGGTTCCACTTCCTAGCCACAGTGAACAGAGCTGTGATAAACATGGATGTTGTGTGAGTATCTCTTGGTAGGACTCAGAGTCTTTGGGCACATGCCCAGGAGTGGTATAGCTGAATTATATGGCAGTTCTAATTTTAGCCCTTTGAGAAACCTCCACACTGGCTTCCATAGTGTCGGCAACAGTTTACACTCCCACAGCCATGAAGAAAGGCTCCTATTTTCCTACACCTTTCCCAGCATTTGTTGTCATTTGTTTTTATGACGTTAGCCATTCTAACTAGGGTGAGATGGAATATCAAAGCAGCCTTAATTTGCATTTCTCTGATGGCTAAGGATGTTGAATGCTTTTCCAAAAATATTTATTGACCATTTGTTTTTCTTTTTTTGAGAACTGCCCATTCAATTCATTAGCCTACTTACTGAATGAAAGCTTTTTGTGTGTGTACATTTTTTTTTTGTTGTTTGAATTCGGTTTGCAAGTATTTCATTGAGAATGATTGCATTTAGGTTCACCAGAGAAATTGGTCTATAGTTTCTTCTTCTGTTGTGTCCTTACTCAGTTTTGGTATCAGGATAATATTGGTTTTGTAGAATTTTTTTTTTCCCCTCAAGACAGGGCTTCTCTGTGTAGCTCTGGCTATCCTGGAACTCACTCTGTAGACCAGGCTGGCCTCAAAGTCAGAAATCCACCTCCCTCTGCCTCCCTGGGATTAAAAAATGTGCCACCACTGGCTGTAGAATGAATTTTATAGTGTTCTTTCCCTTTGTATTTTGTTCATTAAATATTGGCGTTTGGTAGAACTCAGCAGTGAACGCATCTTATCCTGGATTTTTCCTTTTGGGGAGATTTTAAGACTACTGCTTAAATTTCTTTGCTTTCTATGGATCTGTCTGAGTTTATATTTTCTTGATTTAATTTTGGTAGGTCACATATATTTAGGAATTAATTAATTTTGTCTAGACTTTACAACTTTTTGGAATGTAAATTTTCCAAGTATTCTCCAACGAGTCTCTGGATTGCATCACAGTTGCTGGTACTAACTCCCTTTTCGTCTCTAATCTTACTGATTTGGGTCTTCTCCACCTTTCTTTTGGTTAGTTTGGCTAAGCAGTTGCTCAATCTTGTTAATCTTTTCAAACTAATTCTTTGATTAATTCTATATGTTGTTCTTTCCATCTCTGTCTCATCAATATCTGCCCTAATTATTTTTATTTCTTGTCTTCTACTACAGTTGGGTTTGTCTGTTTCTTGTTTCTCTAGGTTCTTGAGTATCATTAGTTCACTTATCTGCAATCTCATTGATTTTTTAATGTGAGCATTTATAGCCATGAACGTTCCTCATAGAACTGTCTTAACTGCACTTCAGAGGTTCTGTGTTGGTTTGAATGAGAATGTCCCTCATGGGCTCATGTCTTTGAACATTTGGTCCTCAGATGATGGTGGTGTTTGAGGAGGCTTAGGAGATGAGGACTTGTTGGAAAGTATGCCACTAGAGGTGGGCTTTGAGAGTTTAAAAGTCTTGAACCATTTCCAGTTACTCTTTCTGTTTGATGTTTGTGGTTCAAGATGTGAGCTCCCAGCTTGCTCTTCCAGCCGCTTTGCCTGCTACTTACTGACATGCTTCCCTGCCATCATGGACTCTAAGCCAAATAACTTTCTTCCATAAGTTGCCCCAGTCACACAGCTTTATCACAGCAACAGAAAACTAATACAGGTTCTGGTAGATTATACTTTGATTTTAATTTGATTCGAGGAATTTTCAATTTCCTCCTTGATTTCTTCAATGGCCCACTGTTTGTCCAAACTGTATTTTCCAATTTCCAAGTATTCATACAGTTTGTTTTGCTGTTGATTTCTGGTTTTATTTCCCTGTGATCTGATAAGATACAAGGGATGATTTCTTTTGTTTTTGTATTTGTTTGGGCTTAACTCTAAAGTGATTATTTTAGAGAAGGTTCCATGCACTGCTGAGAAGAATGTGGATTCCTTGTTTTTTTTGCATGGAATAGATAGATATGTATGAGGTCTAGTTGATGTATGCTATAACCTAGCTCTGATTATTTTGTTGTTGTTTGGAGCATCTATCTCAAGAGGAGAGTGGAGTACTGGGGTCTGGGTTCTTCCACATTATTGTATCAGGACCAATCTACGTTTCATGCCTTCTAGTGCTTGTTTTTATGAATTTGGGAGTCTGAAGATTAAGTGTATATGCACTTACAATTGTTATATCTTCTCTGTTATAATTCAAATATGCTTCTTTTTTCCTTCTTCATTATCTTCATCCTCCCTTGCCTTGGATTGTCTTTTACACCACATGTCTTTTGCATCTCCACAGGTGTGTGGATGTGTGTGTCGGCTGCCATGCTCCTTTGACTAAGTTAAGTCACTGTGTCTCTTTAAACAAGTTTTTCTGTGACTCAGTCCACTTTCTTCTAGCATCTGCTGATTTGCACCCTAGTCCTAGTTACAATCTTGTGTTTGGTGTTGGGGGAACTGATCTTCCTGTGCTCAGGGATTCATGTGACTGAGGCTGCGAAGAGGTGTGGAAGGATGGCCTACTCCTTATCTTTTGGGTTTTGAGGATGCTGCGTTCCGAAGCACGTGTCCTGAAGTCTTGTGTAGCTCACCTAGATAATGGCAGGGAGAGGTGGTTATTTTCTTTGGCAAATGTATTTTTGTATTAGCTTCAGGTTTCTGAGACACACTTTTGGCTTCCCATTCCAATGCCTACCTAATCCAGTTGGCCTTATCCAGCCTTTGGTTTTTTTTCCCACAGTCTGGACATTTTCTCTCTGGCTCTTATAGCGCCTGCCCGTGGGGACATTTCACTCGTGGCTATAGCTGATGCTGGCTAGCAGGAACAGCTTGTTCTGACTGGGTGATGAGAGTGGACTGGACTCTTCCCTGTGGGGAAATTCTGACCTCCATTTATTTCTGTTTCCTTTAGGTCCTTCTTCTCTTTTACCAAAGGGATGTACCAGTTTTAATTTTAATTTTATTTTTATCTGCTTGCAGATGGAGTTTCTATTCTGCCATCTTACCTAGAAGTCTCTAGTTTGCTCTACACAATGCTATCTCATTTCCTACCCTGTCACTAGCTTCTGGCAAACACTAATATGCTTTCTGTCTCAACGCATTTACCTTTTCTGACTATTTTATATAAAAGAAATTGGGGTTCAAAAGATGGTTCAGTGGGTGAAAGTGCTTGCTAAGCAAGCCTGATGACATGAGTTCAGACCCAGGGGACCCACGTAAAAACAAGACTTAGTAGTGTGTGTAATCACAGCATCCCAACAGATAAATGGGAGGAGGAGATAGGAGAATTCCCTAGAAACTCACAGACCAAATAATCTGAAGTACACAGTGCAGTGATAACACAGCAAGGGAGATCCTACCTCAAACAAATTGTGAGAGAGGACTGATACTTGAGGTTGTCCTCTGACCTCCACACATGTGCTCTGACCTTCATGCACAAACATGTACACACATATATGTACACAAATATTTATATCAAAAGAATCATCCTGTATGCTGATCTTATATGTCCAGCTTCTTTCACAGTGTAAAGTTTTTAGGTTTATCCTGGTGACAGTATGCATTGGTCCTTCTTTATTTATGTGGATGATTTATTTTTCTTTTTTTAAAACAGTTTTTATATTTGTTTATTATTTTATATGTATGAGTGCCTGCAAGTAATGTGTGTGTATCACACGTGTGCCTGGTGCCCTCAGAGGCCAGAGAAGGGCATCGAACCCCCTGGGATGCCCCAGGATTGGAGATATAGATAGTTGTGAGGTCCTGGGAATTGAACCTAGGTCCTCTGTAAGAGCAACAAGTGCTCTTAACTGCTGGGCCAACTATCCAGGTCTGGAATGATTTATTTTAAGATAAAGCATTCATATCAGCATTTTGATACATNGTAACATTTCTCTCCCCCCACCCCCTCCTTTTCCCTTTACCATTTTTCCCACTTGAAGAGGTTAGGGTAAGTCTTTCTTTCAACCTTAATAAGAATGCAGAAAGAATTTATTGTAGCTTTTTTATCAAGACTTGATGGTACAGCAAGATCACTGTCAATACAGTGTTGGTAAATCCACCTACTAGGGACCATGGAGGAGAAAGGTCTTCTTTCATCTGACTGCCAGTGACATTTACTGACCACCTGCTGTATGCTGGGGTGTTCTGGGTTAGGAGGCCATATTGTGTGAGATACTAACTCTGTCATTATGATGACTTGTGGTCGAGAAGGGGTATGGCAGAAACACCAACCAGCCTTAACAATGCTTAGTAGGTATTTGCCAGGACACTGGAAAAGCACAGAGTGTTGACATCTAATTGATTGGAAGGACTTCTAGAAGAGGCTGAAGCTTGAGTTGAATCATGAAGATCAGAGGGAGAAGATCATGAAAGAGCCAACTAAGAGGAAGAACCAGGGCATGATGGTGATCCCTGCAGGCTCTGAGGGCACCTAATAAAATAGCTAATAAAAGGCCATCAGAAAGGCATCAAGGAACCAACACTTCCCTGCAGCCAAACCACAAACAGTGGCTATCTGTCGCCTAGTGAACTTGTTCTCTCCAAAAGCGAACTGAAGGGCAAACATGACGAGAGGAGTGTCCGTGTGACTCTGAAAGTGTAAGTGACTAGTAAAATCCAGATGTGGTGGTGTGAGAGTAAGAGCTGGTCAGCTGGGACTAGAGTCTCCTTTTTGCCACCCATCTGTGTGACCTTGGACAAGGTACTTAGTATTCCAATGCTTCAGTCATGCCATCTCTACAATGGAAATAGGACATCATGAGGATCTCATGAGTTCACCAACCATTGGCAAGATGCTTGAGTCAGTGCTGTCAGGGAGTTTTGCACTTAGTGACTCAGCTTTTATCATTCCTCTGGACTGATCACAGAAGACACCCATTAGGGGTAAGCACCATAATGGCAGCCATGTGCCAGGCTCTAGGTAATTTATGCATCCCATCATTGCATTATACTTACAATTCATGAGGGAAGTTAGAAGGCAGAGCTAATGGATGAGGAACCATGCTTGGAGATAACTTCTCACGAGACCCGCAGCTACTATGGTGAATGGGTGTAGAGTCAGCATTTGGTCTCAAGTGGCAAAGCTGCTTCCAGAAGCCTGCTCTTAACTACTTATTTACTCTGCCTCTATTAGGTAAGGCTTCAGGTAGAATGCCAGTGGTGCATACACCTCAGGAAGCAGGTTGTGTACTGGGTTGTCAGGATGATATCTCAGCTCACTTTGTGTTTTAACACGTATTTAGGACACTTAGAGGTTTATTCTCTTGCCTTATGACACAAGCAAAACCACTCTAGTTTGAATGTACACCNGTCTACATCCCTCCACCTTCTGTGTATCAGATTAATTTCATGTTTGTCCCATAGCCAAAATGCAGGGGATTTTTCTCTTGAGATCACAGTCTAATAACATAGGGGGTGGGTTTAGATTCAGGGACAATGATGGGGTACATCAGGAAGACTCACACATAATCAAACTGAATCTCAGCTAAGGACACAGAACTCACTTGTGGAGCAATGATTTTCGACAGGCATCTGTAGCTACTGCCTAGCACATCTCTCCAGGGAGTGTTGTGGGGCTTCTGCTGGGGTCGGGGGGGACTTGATGCCTTTGTAAACTGTTATAGGTCTGAATCAGAAACTTCGGGCTCCCAAGAGTTAATCCTGCAGGGCATGTGCTTCAGAAGTTGGCACTTACTTGTGACTGCTGTTTCCCTCTTCATCATGATGGAGGGGTAATTTTTGGTAAGAGTTATTAGAATGCCTGAGCCAATAATTGCCGCCGAGAGTGGTCATAATCACATTTCCTGCCCCGAAATCACCCTACTGGAGGTCTTCCCAAATAGAGAAACATGACCAGAAACATGACCCTGGGGAGGCACACCCTCTTTCATGTTCTACCAGCTTGGTAGGAAAATCCAAGCTCTAGAGGAACTTGGAGTTGAGTTCTATCGATTGCATTATTCTTGATATGGTGACTGGAAGAGGGAAACCTGCAGGTAGCCTATGTGTGCATAGAGATCTTCCATCCTGGTGGAGCATAGACTGGGTGAGCAGTGGGTTCCTTGTGGTGCTTGATGCTATCAGTGAGGAACAAGTGCTCTGGGCTCTCTGAGAACAGAGGTTTATGATTTGAACAATCGTGAGGGGATTAGAAGAGAGGAGGCGAATTTTCTTCCCTCCCTTCTTCTCTTCCTCTCCCTTATCTTTCCTGCTTCTTTCCCTCTCTCCTTACATCAATTTTCTTTAAGAAATTAGTGAGTGCTTACCATGCTCTAGGACTGGATCATTCACACATGAAGAGAACACATCCTAGGGTAGGTAGTCACTGCTTCCAATGCACAATATAATGAGGTCTGTGCACTCTATGTGGAGTTAGGGAATCACGGAGGAGGGAAGTGGCTGGCTTTCCTTAGGGTTAGAGTAGGGGCTAGGAGTGAGAGGAAGTAGGGAAGGTCAAGGAAGGATTCATGAAGGAAGTGGAATTCGAGAGACATTGGAGGAGATTGTTAGGTAGAGGAGCAGGGAAGGAGTTCTGGAAAGAGGAAACAGTACAAACAAAGGTACTGTGGTTTGTGTAAGTACCCTCAAAACCCAGATGTTAAAACATCAGTCCCAGTTAGTGGCAGAATTGAGGAAATAGTGGAGATTTTAAGAGTTGTGGCATAGTTGAAATTTTCTAGTAATAAGAGACATACCCAGGGAACAGACGTTAGATCCTGGCCCTCGCTCTTCTCTTTGCTTCCTGACTGCCATGAGGTGAGCAGCCTCCTCTGGCATGTACTCCAGCCACGGTATACTGTCCTTCCATAGGCCCAAAAGTAATAGGGTCAGCTTCTGACATTGTGAGGCAAAATTGACTTTACCTCTTTTAAAGCTGGTTATATTGGGCATTTTGTTGTACTAGTGGAAAGCTGACAAATGTAAAAGGTTTGGAGCAAGACAAAGAACTGAGGAGGTATTCAGGAGAGGGGCATAGGGTAGGCTAATAAAATCAATGTGTTAGCGACACAAAACAAATGCTTTCCTTTGTATTGCCAGTGATCCAAAATGGTATTTGTTATGGATTTTTTGAACATTTGTAAGTTTAGAAAAATATATATGTATATCTTGTTAAGATATGTGCTACTAAGATTGTTAGTATATTTTATTGAATAATCATGAGTTTTCATATATATGGATTATACTATATCATGAGAGTAAAAGAGAAAAAAATTAAAAGTTGATAGGGCCAACAATGCTTGCTTGCTACATGAGTTAAGACCTTTCTGTTTTGGACTTATCATACCTTTAATAACCAATTTTCTTCCATTTTATTTTAAAGCAAATACAAAATTCAAAAACTCTTCAGTGTAATTTCTTAAAAACTACAAAACAGTCCAATTTCTTATATACATATAAAAACTTAAGCTTCTTGAGTGTATATTGTATAATGAGCAAACCCCCTCCCATATTTCCCTATGTTTTTCTCTCCCTTCTCCACCATTAGTCTCCTTTGGTCATAGATAGCTTTACTTCTGCTTTTCTGTCAAGACAATTTCTTCTGGAAAAATATGATCTGTGCCATTTTTTACATGATATTTTTTTTATCAATTATTTGGAAATTTCACATCATGAACCCTGATCACATTCACTTCCAAGTCCTCCTGGGTCTGCCCCCACACTTGTGCCTCCCCCCCAAAAAAAGAAGAATAAAGAAAACCAAGTCCAATTTGTGTTGCCCATATACTCACTGGAGCATGGTCAAACTCCCAGTGGCCAACCCCTTAAAGAAAACTGAGTTCTTTCCACCCGCACCCCCACTAGAAGCCATCAGTTGTGGAGAACTATACTTCAGCATCCTTATCATGATTTTTAAGAGTTCTCTTCGATGGCTTTCTGTCTAGGCTGTTACTTTTTTGGGGGGTAGGTAAGTGAGTGAGGTGGGGGTAGGGGTTGTCATAGAAGCCTTCTATGTCCCTCTTTCTCAATTGTGAGTCTGCAGTCATCAATATCATGGCACAAGTAGTTTCCTTGCCCTTAACAGTCAATGGGAGCACAGCTCCTGGATTTCCACATGGTCTCTGGTATCAGCATGTGCTTGGGCCTCAGCATGGTCTCTAATGGTAGTACAGACCACAGACATCAGCATAGCCCTCTGCTGCAGCCTGGGCCATGGACACCATCATGGCCCTTGGTGGTAGCTCAGGCCAAGGACATCAACATGGCTTCAGGTGGTAGTGCAGGCCTCTCATAGACATAGACAGATCATAGACATCCACATGGCCTTCAGTGGTAACACTGACCACAGACATCAACACAGCCCCTGGATTCATCAGGACCAGATCTGTGTCATCTTTATAGCCAATAATATCTACAAAAGTCCCTAATATTATTCATAATTCTATCTATGTTTAACTTTCCCTGTTTTTTTCTTTTTATAGAAGTTGTCTGAATCATAGTCCAAACACAGTTCGTATGCAGCATGTGAATGACTTGGCTCCTGGCTCTCTCTTGATCTACGTTAGTTCACCACTTCCCCCATCACCCTCACTTAACCAAAGTTTTTATTAGGAAACTGGGGCATGCTACAGAACTCCCCAAGTCCTGGTTGGACTGATTGCTCCTGTAGGGTTCCTTAACGGGCTCTGATATCCTCTTACTTCCTACAAACCAGCCGAGCTGCAGGGCCTGTTCAGGTTCAGAGTCTCTTTCTTTGAACAGAAAGTCTTCCCAGGTCTGATTGTGTAACATTTGTTGAACCACTGCCTATCCAAGTGATTCTCAACCTGTGGGTTGTGACCCCCTCTGGGTGTTGTGTATCAGGTATTTGCATTACGATTCATAACAGTAGCAAAACTACAGTTATGAAGTAGCAACAAAATAATTTTATGGAGGGGAGTGGTCACCGCAACAAGAGGAACTGTATTCAAGGGTCACAGCATTGGTAAGGTTGAGAACCTCTGACTTATTTCAAGATTGGTCTTTGGTCTCTGGGTTCAGTTGACAGCAGACTAATCTGTGTACTAGAGTTGTGTTAAGTTTTTAAGGAGGAATGGGGAAAAACAAGGTTGGGTTACAAAGATTCCTCCACCTGCCAGTAAATGTGTGGAGAACAAGCTAATGAAATGAGACCCTGGGGGTGGGGGGGGAAAGCAGTGGCTTGGTCTAGGTGAAAGATGAGGATTATGACTAAGACCGTGGTAGTTAGGGATGACACAGAGTNGTTCACATTATGTAGACAGTGGGTGTCTACTTCTGTGGTGTCCACACAAACCTGCTTCTTGCCCAGCCTTCTCTGTCCTAGTACTGGTGCTCTTGACTGTTTAGGCTCCAGACTGAGGAGCCTTTCTGTTTGTTGCCCATCTACATGCTTCTATCAAGTTCTGTCAGGTCTGTATCTGAGTACTGTCTGGCATCTGTGTCACCACTAGAACAGATGAAATATGGTCACTTCTCAGCTCCTTCCCAGACCTCACTGATTCCATTCTTCCAGTTGAAGATGTAGGAAGTCCAGATGAGAGATGTAGGTTAGTCGATCTGGGGCTCAGGGTGGTGCCTTCGTCACTCCTGTTGATTCTTGGTGAGGACAAATGGTGCATCTCCCTTCTCCTTCATGTGTTTCCCTCTAGACTCAAGGCATTAAATTCACTCTCTACACGATTGTGATGTAGTAACTGCACTTAGGCCAGCCTCTCCCTTCTCCTTGGCTCTGGCTCATTGCCCTGTTGCTTTGCAGTGCTCCTCCAGTTTGCCCATAGGCATGGCCAGATGACTTGCTTTAACCAATAGGATATCAGAATACTATAATCCAAGCAGAGGCTTGGAGCATGCCTGAGCTATTGGACTTCNTCTTTTACATTTTGTCTATGACCATGAAGACCTCTCTGGACCAGTCTACTGAGGATACGATGCGTGTGAAGCAGGCAGCTGAGGCTGGTCTCTTTAATGAGACAACTCGTTGACTTCTAGACATGTGAGTGAGCCTAGTAAAAATTAACACAGCTATGAATGCAACCTAATCGAATGCAGGAGCAGTTAGGGTTTTCATGGCTGTCTTATAGCAGTGTTAAAATAGACAACTAGGGAATTCTAGTGTATACCCACCACATGGAACTTTATTCTTAATTCTAGAGTAATATATCCAACTACTCATCAGGCAACTCCATTGGGAGATANAAGGTATCCATCAAAGCCTTCTACAAATCAGTCTCTCCCCAAGATGTTACCATTTCATGTTGGAATTTTCATCCACTTAATAATTAATTTAGGCCACAAAAGTAGAAGCCATTCTTGGTTCTTTTATTTTCTTTGCATATAATACCCACCCAATCAGGCTTATAGTGCTGAGTTTATATTTAAAATATATCTCTAAAACTTACCCCAAATATCTTTATCTATCAAATTTCACCATCATCAGCCACTTTAGCTTCCACTCCCTGACATTTCTTTGTGTCGTACAGCCACCTCCTCTCAGTTTTNACACTTGATTAATCATAGTCAACCTTCAGAATAGCAAGAAGAGGAATTAAAAGAATATAGGTTACCTCAAAACATAAACAATATGAGAAAAAATAGAAAAATTGATAGTCTCAAAGGGNATTAACGACATTGTGAAGAAGAAAAACATGGAATGGAGAAATCTTTGNAAGCCACCTATCTGATGAGAGGTTAACATCCAGAACACAAAGAATTCATACAATGCAGCAACAACTAAGATGAACAACCTAATGGATACATGGGCAAAGAATACGAATAGATATTTTTCTAAAGATGTACAAATGAAAAGATGCCTAGAATTATGAACTATGGGAAAATAGAATCAAACTCATAAGGGAATATTACCTCTCACTTTAGGATGGCTACTATTAACCCCTGCCCCAGAAAACAACATGTGTTAGTGAGGATGTGGAGAACTCGAACCCTTTGTGCACTGCTGGTAAAAAAAAATATAAAATGGTTCAGTGACTGTGGGAAACAGTAAGGCAGCCTAAAAAGCTATTAAATTAAAACTAGGATTACCATATGATATAATAATATCTCATTTCTGAATATATACTAAATAAGAACAGGGACATAAACCGATATTATATATTCACTGACATTTACTGTCATGTTTCTCACAATAGCTAGAAGTAGAAGTGACTCAAGTATCCATTGACTAATGGATGAATAAAACGTATTTGACATATAAAATAAAAGCATACGTAATCATACAGAGGAAGCAAATTCTGACACATCAATACAGGTGAGTCTTAAAGATGTGATACTTAGTGAAATAAACCTGTCTCATGCAGAAGAATGCTGCAGCNTTCCATTTAGTTGAGGTACTAGAGTAGGCAAAGTCATGGAGACAGAAAGTGGGATGCCAGGGAAGGAGTGAAAGGAAAATATGAAGTTATAGTTTAATAGGTACAGAATTTCAGTTTTGCAAGAGATGAAAATGTTGTAGATGGATGTGATGATGGTTCCATAACAGTGTGAATGACCCGAATGTCATTGAACTGTGCTCTTAAATGGTTGGATGTCATGCATGTTTTACCACAATTAAAAATTGTGGGAGGCTGGAGAGATGGCTCAGACCTTGAGAACACTTGTTGCTCTTGCAGAGGACCAGTGTTCCATTCCCAGCACCTGCATGGCAGCTCACAACCCCCTGTAACTCCAGTTCCAGAGTATTTAATGCCCTAGCCTGGTCTTCATGGGCACACATGCACACAGTGCACAGATCCACATGCAGGAAAAACACCCATGTACATAAATTATATATATATATATATATATATATAACATTGAAGACATTGAATATACATTCTAATCTTTTTTTCAGGCATTGAATATACATTTTAATATTTTTGACTACGTTGACAATATAGCCCCAAAGAAATAAACTTGAAGATAATATGACAAATTACTGACTTCTTCAGGATTTACTGGAAGGCGCTTGTCTTAGTTACTGTTCTATTGCTGTGAAGAGATACCATGACCAAGGCAACTTAGAGAAGAAAGCATTTAATTGAGATGGCGGTTTACAGTTTCAGAGGGTCAGAGTTCATTATCATCATGGTGGGAAGCATGGCAGCATGCAGACAGATATGGTGCTGGAGAAGGCAGAGAGAGAGA
>LZPO01066561.1:9481-25001 GCA_001675575.1 Neotoma lepida
AGGTAGGTGTGCATGCAAGTCGGCCGGCAAAGGGGGCCGGTAGGACCTACCGCCGACTCATACATTTACATTTGTAAGAAGTGAGTCACGAAGTGTGCCCAAGGCTAAGAACTCTGGCACCTAGCTCTGGGAGGTGGGTTAGGTTAAGCTATTAGAAAGAGGGTCAACCTGCCTGGTTCTTAGGAACTTGAGCTCGCATAAGCATCGTTTCCCGACATCTCAGGATGAAAGAGATAGAGCTTTGCGTGGGTGCTACGTGTGTGGTATCTTCATATTACATAGGAAGGACACCATTAGCTGCACATTCTTTGCGCACGAATTTATTCAGGACATACCTAATAGTCTCTGCTACCCAGGGTCTCATGGCTCTGAATTATCAGTCTGTCCAAACATACACAAAGTTAATAGCCCACATCTTACCTGAACCCAGGTAAGTTCTTGATTTCCTTTTCCCACCTCAGGGTACAAAGGTTGACACAGTCAGGAAGCTGGAGGTTTTTGATGAGACGCCCTTCTCCATACTACAAAACAGAACCCTGCTAGTAACTCCACCGATTGCAAGTGGCGAGGTGAGATGAGGGCTCTAAGGAAGCCTCTCATAACCACTGTATGGTTAAGTGGGGGTAAACAGAAGTCCCCATTACTGAGGGCTAGAAAGGAAAACAAGATTGGGGAACAGACCCCCAAACCTTCCTAAGATCTCAATTCAGTTGCTTTGAAGCTTTCTTTAGTCCTGCCCACATAAATGTTCCTGGAATGAGGGGAGCATAAGTCAGTTGTTAGGCCAGTCAGATTGATTGTTTTCCAGCTGTCTCATTGGCCAGTTTTTAACTTAGCTACAATTAGATTAGGCCTAGGGAAATTTATAAACATTAGACCATAGAATAAGCTGTTTTTCAAGTTTAGAAATGTGCACTAATTATTCACCAAATTAGCACTTACCCTGCTGCAGTTTCTCCAACCTCTCGGATGCTTGGGATCCTCTAGGGCTGCTGCACAGCCCACAGGGCACTGAAAGACCCTACTATTGAAAGGGTCTACAACTACAATGGAAGTCTATAGACATTAAGAGAAAAGTAGCCAAATGCAAACCTCTTTTCTCCTTGCTCAGCTTTCAGGGCCCTGGACCAAAGTTTTACATCAGCTTTTCATCTACCCCAGTTGCAAATGCTATTCCATTCAGCTCCTCTTTTCTGAGACCGTTCTTTGCTGCACTAGCAGACAGTCCTCCAGGCCAGTGTCCTCTTTTCTTTACGAACGATTAGTCACCTTCAGCACTGTTCAAGAGACTGGATGCTCTCCTGACCACCTCACTCACCCGAGTCAATTTAACACTACTGAAAAAAAAGGAGGTATTTGTGTTTGCAGGTGGTGCTTGTACATGCCTGGAGGACAGCAGTTGAGGTCTGGTGTCTTTCTCAGTTGTCCTCCTTATTTATTGAGACAGTGTCTCATTGAGTCTGGAGGCCACCTTGTGCTTCCCTCCTCTTATCTCCTAAGAGCAATGTGCTCACATAAAAACCTGCTGGATTCCTTCCATCTTCATTAGAAGTGAAAGGAGCCCTGACTTTACTTCAAACACCCCCATCCTCCAGACCTTCCTCTCTGCAGCCCAGGCTCATGTTCCTCCTTTGCTCTACCACAGTCCTGCCTGCTTTCATCTCCACCATACTACACATATCCACACACCCTGTGGCCCTCCTTGATCTCTTAGGGGCATATACTTCAGGTGACCACACCCTTCCTCTTCAAGACTCCTTTAGTCCTGGCTTCTAGGACACGATTCTGAATGTTTCATGTTGGATTTGACGCTTTTCCATTTCTCTTGACCATCTCATAAACACCAGTGTTCCTAAAGGTTATATCTTCATCATTTCTTCCCCCATACATGTTCGTTCACATCCAGGGACTCCACCATCTGGCCTTGTCCCCTTCTTGAATCCACATTTGTCCCCAATATCTGGCTCAGAATTTGCACCTAGTTTCTAACAGGCCACCAAGTAGCTCTGCTTTGCTGATGAATAGATACATAAAATCCGTGCAAAACTGAGCTCATCTCTCCACTCACCCTTAGAAGACAAGATAACTTATTTCTCATGTGGATTATTTGTGCTATGGTTCACCCCCTACCTCCAGACAGAAGCCCAGGCATAGCCCTGGCATGACTAGTAGGGCACAAATTTGGAACTTCTTTATTGTTATGACAGTGACTGTTGGAATTCCTGGCCACTCCCCCAGCTAAGTGACTTCACAGCGCATGTGCAAAGGGAATCCCGCCTCTTCCCTCCCTCCCCTTGCTGTCTCTTATACACATCTAGATGTGTATAAGAGACAGCTGGCTCTCTCTCTCTCTCTCTCTCTGTCTCTCTCTCCCCCCCCCACTTTCTAATAAAGCTCTGATACTGGATTTTGTCGTGCCTCGTGACCTTTTCTCGCATGGTAACCACAGCGCTGCAAAATACCAACAAAATACTAACAGTGACAGCAGAGCGTTAGCCTAGCAAAGGGCTCTCCTGAATGTAACTGTATAAATCACATGTCAATGAAACCATCCCAGCTTGTAAATCATGGATACATCTCCTTCACCCTCTTCTTTGACCCAATGATGAGGTCCTGCTATGATTTCCTAGCAACAAGCTGCCATGTCCCCCTTGGTATTGTTCTTATTTCCAGATCCTCTCCTTTCCAGTTAGCTCCTCCCTAGCACTCACAGGAGTCTTCGGAGGTACAGCCTTGATCATATTATGCTCTTCTTCAAAAGCTGTAGAGTACGTCTTTATGACTCTGTATTCATGGCCCTCCATAGTGACTTAGTTGCACTTCCACATAGCTTTTTACATACCCTTTCCCTTTTCCAGCACTATGCCTGATACTGCATATGTGACACAATCTGTAACTATGTGCTTATGTGCTTATCTCTCTCCCAGAGACAATAAGGCAAGGACAAGTAAAACACACACCCAACACACCCACACCCACACACACAGCTAGCATACCACCAGGCCCATCATAGATGCTCAGTAAATAGTTTTTAATCAAAGTGAAGACTAGTCTATATTTAAAACATCCTTCATTCATATATGTCCACCTTCTAGTTACCTACTATGAATTTGTTTCTAGTCAGAAAATATCACTGCCCACTTGAATTTGTGTTAGGAATACTTCCAAATTTTACACGTGAACAAATTCTTGCAGCTCATTGTATTTTATACGACTTCCTTGATTTCTGAAGATATTGCAAGTTTAGGAGTCGATGTCTTGTTAGTAAGTCTGCTCAGGGCTTCACTTTGGATGGCAACATGTTCACTCATACTCACTTACCTCCATCCCTAGAGAGCTCTCTGATTGGGAATGGCAGGTAGGATTGCAAATTATTGGCTATTTGTCTCAAACAATATGGGACNGTTANTTCCTGGAGGCATTTATTATTTCCACTTGAAAAACTGCCACCAAGAATCATTTTCAAGATCATCTTCATTTCACAGTATTTAAATGCCAAGTATGTGTCTCATCTTACATTCTGATTAACAGGGAGGCAGCAAGGACTTTGCATTCAAGACTTTGATCTTTAGATCGGAAAACCTGACTATTTGCATAAGCTTGTTCTCAAAAATAGTATTGCATTTTTACTGTTTTGGAAATTAGATTGAAGTGTATTTCTAGAGATTCAGAATTGATATCTCTCTCTGTCTCTCATACACACACACAAGTTCTTAGGTCTTGCATGTCTATTTTTAGAAAAAATATGAATAATCACACTTTATTTAGTTAAGGAGAAAAATAACCAACACCACCTGACTTAGTTAATTTCAGGAAGACAGAATTTCACTTACAAACCAATTCTTGTGTATTGTAGTTCTTACAACTTCCTTGGTTTCTGAACATGTTACAGGTTTGGGAGACAACAGTCAGATGTCATAGGTTGTGCATACCCCTTCTTTGTGTATATCCATTGAGGTGTTTTGAATGAGAATGTCTTCCATAGGTTTAAGTATTTTAATACTTGGTCCCCAGTTGATAGCACTGTTTAGGGAAGTTTAGGAAGTATGCATAGCCTTGCTGGAGAAAATATGTCAGTAGAGATGGGCTTTGAGATTTCATAACCTCATCCCATTTCCAGTTCCCTTTCTCTGTTTCCTGACTGGATTTGAAGATGTGATCTTTCAGCTTCCTGCTCCTAACGCCATGCCTGTGTTTGTTGCATACTTCCTCATCATGACAAACTCTTGCCCCTGGAACTATAAGCCAAAATAANCTTTTTCTTCCATAAATTGTCTTGAACATGGTGTTTTATCACAGCAACAGAAAAATAACTACTATGCCCCTTTTATACCATGCAGATCAGTACTCCACAGTGTTTTACAAAATGGCCTTGTCCCTGGGAACTCTTCGAAGGCAAAGTCTGTATTTTGTTCAATGTTGTATTCCTATCAGAGAAGTGTTTCTAGTATATAATAGATATTGAATATCATTTGTTGGATGAATAAATAAATTGAATAGTGTTTCTTTCACTGCTTAAAGATCACACAGGCACATTACTGTCATCCTCCATCATATAGAAAGTGTAGACAGGGGTCATGGCATGCAGTGTCTCAAACTTTATAATAGAAGTTGTTGTTTGTGCTTGTGTTTTTTCTATCAAGTCTCTCTTCCTCTGGTAGCTTCCCTTGGATTGCCTTGAGGGACTGGTCCTCTTCCTTTCAGCCCAAATGTTCCAATGGTGTAGAGCCATTACCACCTTCGTTCTTCCAGGGATTGGTTCAGGGATGGCTGTGAAACTTAACCTTTTCTGGTTACAGTGACTCTGAGATTGTGTGTGTGTGAATTCCTAGGAAGAAACTCTCTCTTAGTCCCTGTAACTTAGGGTTTAGTCCCTGCAATGGTGGAGGCTGCTTGAGTTTGGAGTCAACACTGAAGAAAGCAGACGGTATATCTTTTTTTTTTTAAGTGATTTTTTTTTTTTTATGTGCCTGCATGTATGTCTGTGAGAGTGCTGGATCTTCTGGAACTGGGGTTACAGACAGTTGTGAGCTGCCATGTGGGTGTTGTGAATTGAATCTGGGTCCTCTGGAAGAGCAGCCAGCACTCTTAACTGTTGAGCCACTTCTCCAACCCCTAGAAGGTATATCTTAAGGATCACCTTAAGGTGTCTTGATTCAGCTGTACTTGAAGTCAGATTCTTCCCTCAACTGGTTAATATTTTTGGATGTGTAGCATGAGAGAGGAATAAATTTGGTCTTAGCTTAGGATTTAGGCAGCTTTCTTTTACTGCAACGGAGCACAGTTTATACTGTTTGAAGCTATCAAACCTTTATTAACATTTCCTTACAAATGGTTATCTATCTACAGAGCATTGCAAAAGAGGTCTCTCAATTGGGAGTACCCAAGTCTGTACTAGAATGTTTTAAGACAGTCACTGAAGTGGGCATTTAGATACCATCCAAGCTTTTCAGGCTTTTGCAAGTCTGCACACCAATTGCATTTCACTTCCCAAGAAGATGGCAAGATACAGTTGGGAGTAGCTTACTTTTCTTTTCTTTCTTTCTTTTTTCTTTTTTTTTATAAGATTGATTGATTNATTGATTGGTGCAACTGTGTGAGTGAATGTGCATGTATATTTGCTAGTGCTGGAACCTATGTGCTCTACTCTACTACAGACTCTACTTTATAGAAATTAGAAGAGGGTGCTTGTGTCCTATCACTCTCCACCTATTCATATGAGGCAAGGAATCTCCCCCCCCCCATCTCAGAGCTGACATTTTCTTGCTAGGCAGGAAATTATCAGGCCCTAGTGATCCTCTTATCTTGGCCCTGGGCAGAGCTGAGGTTACAGTGGTGGGCTGAAGTTGGATTGATATGTAGATCTTGGGATATGAACTCTGGTCCTCATAATTGCACAGTAAGCAGAGCCATTTCTCCAGCTCACTTTCACTTCTTCTATCTATGACAGTAAATTCCACCACCTTTCCCTGCCCCATAGTTCTAATCTCAATACTTAGCAAGAACACCACAGAAACCCTATAAATGGGGCAAGTTTCTCAGTTCACTGTTTACTCTTTGTTTATGGATTTGGGTACCTGGTTGCTAAGTTGGAGCTTTAAAAATAAGTCGCAAAGACTGATGTCTGAGGGGGGCTAGAAAGCTGTAGGAAACTTTTTAAAGGAAAATTTAAAAAGTGGATTCATAAGGATTAACATAAATGTAGCCAGCTAAACACTTAAGACAGGAATGTAGCCATCAACTGGAGCATCATGTACTCTGGATTCTATCTTTGCTTTTATTCATGAGTGACTCACCATATTTACTGAAAAACACCTTTAGAAGATTGAACAAGCAGCGGATTATTGACTATGTGGTGGATGCTAAGTGTTACAGAGGAAAGCAAAATGAAGTTTAGTGACTTCATCTTTTAAAACAGTCCAACTAAATTTTTATTTTAAAGGTATTTTCCAAAAATTTTATTTGGGTTGTTGGGACCTGCCTTTTCTAGCTCTGTAAGATGCTAAAATCCATAAAAGCCAGAGGAAAAGATGCCAACTGTCCTTATTCCTGTTTCTAAAGTTTTAAATTTTCCTTTACTTTGTTTTTTAATACAGACTCTGTCTTTATTTGAAAGGTTAAGACCAGGCTTTCCGTGTGCACCTGAATCTTCCCATGCCTCCCCACAGCTCCAAGTGCACAGAATGAGTCCTAAAGAATGCAAATAGACTTTAAAAAAACAACATTCTGCCTATGGTTTAAACTAGTTGGGTTCAGGGCATGTCTTTGTACCAGGCTCTCAAAGTGACAGGCTGTAACCAAGAGAGTAGATTAGACTGCCATAGAGTTCTGGGTTGTTAATTATTACCTGGGGTCATTCAGGAACTGGGTTTCATTAGAATACTCTGCTAACTATTTGTGGCTTATAGCAGAACAGATTCTAATTCCCAGTCCAGTACTTGTTCCCTGGAAAAACAAGATCTTTGCCCTGAGTGTGCTTCTGAAGTGATGGCAATGTTAGTCCTGCAGTCCTGCCCCACCCCTGCCATAATGTCTTTGGCCTTATAGATGAGTTAAGGCTGTAACCACAGTTCACCTGAAAGAAAGGTCTATCCCTCTGGAAAGAGCATGTATTTCCTCACAGGTGCCCTGCTTGTTCCTGCTAAGGCTGTTAATCAGATTGAGGGAGACTAGCCCACCCTGAGCCCATTGGCCCATTTTTATCACACCAGAAAACAGTCACTCCTATGTTCCACTCCAGAATTACTGTTTAAATATTGACCTTCTACTAACCCAAGATGATAGAGGGCATGCTGGTTCTCATCACCTGAGCTAACAAAAATGCCTCCATTCCAGTGAGGGTCTATGATGGGAATGCCTTTCTGTATACTGTGAATGTGTGTTGCTCTGATTGATTGATAAATAAAGCTGTTGGCCAATGGTGAGACAGAATAAGATTAGGTGGGACATTCTGACTAGAGAGAGAGAAAGTAGAAAGTAGAGCTGAGCAGACGCTGCTAGCCACTGCCAGGAGAAACAAGGTGTGCAGGTATCGGTAAGCCATGAGCCACATGGCAAGTATAGATTAATAGAAATGGGTTAATTTAAGATGTAAGAGCTAGCTAATGGGAAGCCTGAGCCATTAGGCTATAAGTTTGTAGATGATATAAGCCTCTGTGTGTTTTCTTGGGTCTGAGCGGCCGCTGGAGCCTGGGCGGGACACAGAAAAACATTCACTTACCAGCCTAGGACTCAATGACTTCTAACTAGTCCTATTTAGAAGTCATGAAGTGTGATGCCTAATAGGTTTTCTGTACCCCGATAGGAGGTTTCTCCACTGATGCAGTAAGCCAGATCAAGCCAAATTAAAAAGTAAAAGACCAGGTATATTCTGAGCAAAGCAACTCTTGGGTGACTGTCCAGCCTCCAGAGATGGTGGGGAGGAAAAAAAAATCACGTGGCTGATCTAAAAGAGCAAACTTAAATACCCTGTAGGCATGGGAGTGTTGACGTGTTGGCCACAAGCTGGGTTTGTGCCAAATTATAACACTTTAGGCAGAGATTGGGAAGCTGGCAGCTTCAAGGAAGGAGCTGTCCCCTATCTCCATGAGTGTGGGACTGGGCTTTCTGGCAGTTTTCGAGAGGACAGGGTTGAGAGAGAGAGAGAGAGACAGAGAGAGACAGAGAGAGACAGAGAGAGAGAGAGAGAGAGAGAGAGAGAGAGAGAGAGAGAGAGAGAGAGAGAGAGAGAGAAATGGGGCTGAGCTGGAGATTCCAGCCAAACAATGCTTATAATCCAGTCATTTAAAAGAGGTCCTCCGCACAAGTGGTGATGTTACTTCTGTTTGGCTGACTTTTAGCTTTGGATGCTCTGTCTACCTGATTAATTACCTTAAGTCCACCAGTGGCACAGCTATATCATTCCTTTTTTGTTTGTTTGTTTTTTGTTTTGGATATTTAAGGCTTTTATTGCTGAAGTAATTAAAACTTATAACCTTAGTGAACCATTTTGAATCATGTAGAAAATGACTATAGCTCATTTTTTAACAAATTTTAATTTTTGACAACATTTGAAATGTTCTGTAATCACTGCCATATCGACTTTTTTTTTAGTAAATACTACTTTATTTTTTTAATCTGATTTTTTTTTCTTTTTTAAGATTTTTTTACGGATTCCCCTGTCCTCCCTCCTCCCACCCTCCAGTCTTTCCCCCAACCCACCCCCGACTCTCCCCTCCTCCAAGGCAAAGTCTTCCATGGGGAGTCAACAGAGCCTGGCACATTCAGTTGAGGCAAGTCCAAGCACCTCCTCCCTGCGCCAAGGCTGTGCAAAGTGTCTCACCATGGGCACTGGGCTCCAAAAAGCTGGTTCAGCACTAGGGACGGGTCCCGATCCCACTGTCTGTCTGGGGGTCCCCCAAACAGTCCAAGCTAGACATCTGTCTCGCNTATCCAGAGGGTCCAGTCCAGTACCGTGGGGGTTCCTCAGCTATTGGTCCACAGTTCATGTGTCTCTACTAGTTTGGCTGGCTGTCTTTGTACACCTTCCCATCATGATTTCGTCCCTTGCTCATAGAAGGCCCCCTCTCTCCCATTGATTGGACTTCTGGAGCTCAGCCTGGTGCCCGGCTATAGAATTCCGCATCTGTCACCATCAGTCTCTGGATGAGGGCTCTATGATGACAGGGTATTCATCCATGTGGTCACCGGAGTAGGCCAGCTCAGGCACCACTCAGGCCAGTTGTCTAAGGTGGGGTCATCCTTGTGGATTCCTGGGAACCTCCCGAGAACTCTGTTTCTCCCTATTCCCATGATGTCTTCATTTATCATGGTATCTCTTTCCTTGCTCTCCCACTCCGTCCCTATTCCAGCTCGAACCTCCCGTTCCCCTATGCTCTCATCCTCCATCCACAGCTATCATTCCTTAATAGGCATTTCTTCAGCACCCATTATATGCTAAACATTGCTATATACAGTGACAGTCTACTCATAATTACATTAGTGTATATATTATTGGCAAAATAAACAATGGCTCCAATTTACGATGATGAGAAAGCCATTTTTTTCCCAGTGCTAGAGTTAAAATGTAGGATTTTGTGCATGTTAGGCACTACTAGTGAACTACATGCCCCAAAACATGATCTTCTATTTCTATAAATGAAGTATACATTTATATAAAAACATGATGATAAAAGAGACACATAAGTGATGATGCTTTTTCCTGTTTTTTAATTTTTTTTGCTTTTATTCTTCTCTCATACATTATATCCTGACCACAGTTTCTCCTCCCTCTCTTCCCACTAGACTCTTCCCTCAACCAACCCTCCTTTCCCCTCAGAGAAGAGCAGGCCTCCCAGGGATATTAACCAAACATAGTATAATATAATGCTACAATAAGACCAGGCACATACCATCACATGACAAGGCAATCTAGTAGGAGGAAAAGGGTCCCACAAGTAGGCAAAAGAGTCAGAGACACACCTGCTCCAGGAGGGTTGGTGAGATGGCTCAGAGGTTAAGAGCACTGGTTGCTCTTCCAGAGGTCCTCGGTTCAATTCCCAGCAACCACGTGGTGGCTCACAACCATCGATAATGAGATCTGGTGCCCTATTCTGGCCTGTAGTTATACAGATAGAACACTGTATACATTAAAGAGAGAGAGAGAGGAATCCTACAAGAACACCAAGCTACTCAGCCATAACATACATGCAGAGGACCTAGGTCAGACCCATACAGGCTCCCTGATCTCTGGGAGCCCTCTAGAGTCCTGGTCNGTTGATTCTGTGGACCGAGTTCTAATGGTGTCCTTGACTCCTCTCTCTCCCAACCTTCCTCCCCTCCTCCTCAGGACTCCACAAGCTCCACTCAATGTTTGGCTGTGGGACTCTGTATCTGTTCCCATCCATTCCTAGATGAAGTCTCTGATCTCTTTGATGACGATTCTACTAGGTTTGGGTCCCAGAACACTCTGCAGGCAGGAAAAACTGTAGGTTGAAGGTTTTGTGGCTGGGATGGTGTCCCAATTCCTACACTTGAGATCTTGCCTGTTTACAGATGATGGTCTTTTCAGGCTCTGTGTCCGCTATTACTTGGAGTTTTTGCTAGGATTACTCTGGTAAATTCCACGAAGTTTCCATTGCACGAGGTTTCCACCTCCCTCCACTTACTCCCCAGTTCCAGTCGTTTCTCCCACTGTTTTCTCCCTTTCCACCTCATCCCTCCCCTCATCCCTCCTTTTCCCAACCCCATCCACCCCCAGTTTACCTGTGAAATCTAATCTGTTTCCCCTTCCCAGGGAGATCCTTGTGTCCCCCCTTAATCCCTCCTTGTAACTTAGCCTCTCTGGGTCTGTGGACCATGGCATGATTATCTTTTACTTTACATCTAACATCCACTTATAAGTGAGTACCTACTATGTTTGTCTTTCTGGGTCTGGGTTACCTCACTCAGAATGATTTTTTTCTACTTCTATCCATTTGCCTGAAATTTAATGTTGTCATTCTTTTTTAACAGCTGAGAAATACTCCATTGTGTAAATGTACCACATTTTCTTTATCCATTCTTCAGTTTAGGCCATCTAGGTTGACTTTTTAAATTTTTTTTTATTTTATGTGCATTGTTGTTTTTGCCTGTATGTATATCTGTGTGAAGGTTTCAGGAGTTACAGACAGTTGTTAGCTGCCCTGTGGGTACTGGGAATTGAACCTGGGTCCTCTAGAAAAGCAATCAGTGTTCTTAACAGCTGAGCCATCCCTCCAGCTCCCCAGTTTCTGACTAGTATGAATAAAGCTGCTATGAACATAGTTGAGCAAGTGTCCTTGTGATAGGATGGAATATCTCAGGAGTAGTATAGCTGGGTCTTGAATTAGGTTGATTCCCAGTTTTCTGAGAAACCACCCTATTGATTTCCAAAGTGGCTGTACAAGTTTGCACTCCCACCAGCAGTGGAGGAGTGTTTTCCTTGCTCCACCTTCTTACCAGCATGAGCTGTCACTTGTTTTTCATCTTAGCCATTCTGACAGGTGTAAGATGGAATCTCAGAGTCATTTTGATTTGCATTTCCCTGATAGCTAAGGATGTTGAACATTTCTTTATGTGTTTCTCAGCCATTTGAGATTCCTCTATGGAGAATTCTCTGTTTAGATCTGTGCCCCGTTTTTTTTATTGGATTATTTAGTTTGTTGATGTCTAGTTTCTTGAGTTCTTTATATAATTTGAAAATTAGCCCTCTACTGGAGTTGGTGAAAATCTTTCCCCATTTTGTGAGTTGCCATTTTGTTCTATTTATGGTATCCTTTGCCTTACAGAAGCTTTTCAGTTTCATGAAGTCTCATTTATTAATTGTTGATATTCGTGGCTGTACTATTGGTGTTCTGTTCAGGAAGTTGTCTCCTGTCCCAGTGGGTTTGAAGCTATTCACCAATTTCTCTTCTATTTGGTTTAATGTATCTGGTTTTAAGTTGAGATCTTTGTTCCTCTTGGACTTGAGTTTTGTGCAGAGTGATAGATATAGATCTATTTGCATTCTTCTACATGTCAACATCCAGTGAGACCAGCATCATTTGTTGAAGATGCTTTCTTTTTTCCATTGTGTATTTCTCACTTCTTTATCATATCCAGGTGTCCACTGGTGTGTGGATTTACATCTCAGTCTTCAATTCTATTCCATTGATCAGCATGTCTATTTTCATGCCAATACCATGCAGTTTTTATTACTATATCATTCTGGTGATATCTCTAGAAGTTCTTTTACCGTATAGGATTGTTTTAGCTATTCTGGATTTTTTGTTTTTCATATGAAGTTGAATATTGTTCTTTCAAGTTCTGTAAAGAATTTTGTTAGAATTTTGATGGGGATTGCATTGAATCTGTAGATTGCTTTTGGTAGGATGACCATTTTTATTATGTTTTTTGTTTCTTTTGTTTGTTTTTTCGAGACAGGGTTTCTCTGTGTAACAGCCCTAGCTGTCCTGGAACTTACTTTGTAGACCAGGCTGGTCTCGCACTCACAGAGATCTGCCTGCCTGTGCCTCCTGAGTGCTGGGAATAAAAGCATGTGCCACTGTGCCCAGCTTCATTTTTACTATATTAATTCTACCAATCCATGAGCATGGGAGATAGTTCCATTTCCTGTTATCTTCTTCAATTTCTTTCTTCAAAGATTTGAAGATTTTATTACAGGTCTTTCACTTGCTTGGTGTCTTAGAGTTTTTATTGCTGTGAAGAAACACCATGACTATGGCAACTCTTATAAAGAAAAAACATTTAATTGGGGGTGGCTTACATTTTCAGAGGTTTAGTCGGTTATCATCATGGTATGATGTCGTGGCATGCAGGCAGAACATAGTGCTGGAGAAGGAGCTGAGAATCCTATATCTTGACCTGCAGGCAACAGAAAGTGGTCTGAGTGTCACACTTAGCGTAACTTGAGCATAGGAGACTTCAAAGCCTGCGCCACAGTGACATACTTCCTCCAACAAGCCACACATCCAAATAGTGCCACTTCCTATGAGCTTATGGGGGCAAATTACATTTAAGCTACCATACTTAGTTAGAGTTACCCCAAGATATTTTATATTATTTGTGGCTGTTATGAAGCGTGTTGTTTCCCTGATTTCTTTCTCAGCCCATTTGTCATTTGTTTATAGGAGAGCTACTAATTTTTTGTTTTAGTTCATCTTGTATCTAGTCATTTTGCTGAAGGTGTTTAATAAGCTATAGGAGTTCCCTGGTAGAATTTTTGGGGTTACCTATGTATACCATTATATCATCTGTGAATAGCGATACTTTGACTTCTTCCTTGGTCTCCTTCAGTTGTCTTACTGCTCTGCATAGAATTTCAAGTACTATATTGAATAGATATGGAAAGAGTGGACAGCCTTGTCTTGTTCATGGTTTTAGTGGAATTGCTTTGAGTTTCTCTTCATTTAATTTGATGTTGGCTGTTGGCTTGGTGTAAACTGCCTTTATTATGTTGGGTATATTCCTTTGTATCCCTGATCCCCAAGACTTTTATCATGAAAGGGTGTTGGATTTTGTCAAAGGCCCTTTTCAGCATCTACTGAGATGACATTTTTTTTTCAGGTTGTTTATATGGTGGATTACATTGCCAGATTTTTATATGTTGAACCATCCCTGAATCTCTGGGATGAAGCCTACTTGATCATGGTGACTGATCTTTTTGATGTGTTCTTGGATTCGGTTTTTGAGTATTTTATTGAATATTTTTGCTTTAATGTTCACGAGGGAAATTGGCCTATAATTCTTTCTTTATTGAATATTTGAATATTTGAATATTGTNTGGATATCAGGGTGACTGTGGTATTATAAAATGAATTTGACAATGCTCCTTCTGTTTCTGTTTTGTGCATTAATTTGAAGAGTATTATATTGGCATTAGCTCTTTGTTGAAAGTCTAGTAGAATCTGCACTAAAACCATTTGACCCTGGGCATTTTTGGGGGAGAATTTTATTTATTTATTTATTTATTTATTTATTTATTTATTTATCTATTTATTTATCTATTTATTTATTTAGTTAGTTAGTTTTTCGAGACAGGGTTTCTGTGTTAGCTTTTGGAGCCTGTCCTGGAACTCGCTCTGTAGACCAGGCTGGCCTTGAACCCACAGAGATCCACCTGCCTCTGCCTTCCGAGTGCTGGGATTAAAGGCGTTCGCCACCACCACCCAGCCAGTTGGGAGACTTTTAATGACTGCTTCTATATCCTTAGGGGTTATAGGTCTATTTAAATTCTTGATCTGATCCTGATTTAACTTTGGTAAGTGGTACCTATTGAGAAAATTGTCCATTTCTTTTAGATTATCCAATTTTGTGGAGTACAGATTTTTGAAATATGACCTAATGATTCTTTGGATTTCCATAGTGTTTGTTACATCCCCCTTTTCATTTCTGATTTTGTTAATTTTGATGTTCTCTCTCTGTCTTGTAGTTAGTTTGGATTAGGGTTTGTCTATCTTGTTGGTTTTCTCAAAGAACCAACTTTTTGTTTCATTGATGCTTTGTATTGTTCTCTTTGTTCATTGATTTCAGCCTTCAGTTTGATTATTTCCTGCCATCTACTCCTCTTGGGTGAGTTTGCTTCTTTTTGTTTTAGAGCTTCCAGATGTGCTGTTAAGTTGTTAGTATGAGATCTTTCCAAATTCTTTGTGAAGGCATTTAGTGCTATGAACTTTCCTCTTAGCACAGTTTTCTTNGTGTCCCATAAGTTTGGGTGTGTTATACATTCATTTTCATTGGATTCTAGGAAGTCTTTAATTTCTTTNTTTATTTCTTCCTTGTCCCTTGTTGGTTTTCTCAAAGAACCAACTTTTTGTTTCATTGATGCTTTGTATTGTTCTCTTTGTTCATTGATTTCAGCCTTGAGTTTGATTTCAACCTTCAGTGGTCATTCAGTAGAGAGTTATTCAGTTTCCATGAGTTTGTAGGCTTTTGTTGTTGTTGAAATCCAACTTTAATCATGGTGGTCTGATAGGGTACAGGGTGTTATTTCAATTTTCTTGTATCTGTTGAGACTTGCTTTGTGACAGTATGTGGGTCAGTTTTGGAAAATGTTCCATGAGGTGTTGAGAAAAAGTATATTCTTTTGTGTTTAGGTAAAATGTTCTGTAGATATGTTAGGTCCATTTCATTCATAATGTCTGTTAGGTCCATTATTTATCTGTTTGGTTTTTGTCTGGATGACCTGTCCATTGGTGAGAGTGGGGTATTGAAGTCTCCCACTATTAATGTGTGAGGTTCGATGGGTGATTTAACCTTTTGTAATGTTTCTTTTACAAATGTGGGTGCCCTTGCATTTGGGGCATAGATGTTAAGAATTGAAACATCATCTTGGTGGATGTTTTCCTTGATGAGTATAAAGTGTCCTTCCCCATCTCTTTTGATTAATTTTGGTTTGATATATATTCTCTTAGCTATTAGAATAGCTACACCAGCTTGCTTCTTGGATTCATTAGATTGGGATATCTTTTTTCAGCCCTTTACTCTGAGGTAGTGTCTATCTTTGATGTTGAGGTGTGTTTCT
>LZPO01066561.1:25376-41223 GCA_001675575.1 Neotoma lepida
TGTGTGTGTGTGTGTGTGTGTGTGTGTGTGTGTATGATGGGGGATTATTTATTTCCTGTGTTTTTATGGGTGTAGTTAAACTCCTCAGGATAAAGTTTCCTTCTAGTACCTTCTGTAGGGCTGGATATAGATGGATATTGTTTAACTTTGACTTTGTCATGAAATATTTTGTTTTCTCCATCTATAGTGACCGAAAATTTTGCTGGGTATAGTAGTCTGGGCTGGCATCTGTGGTCTCTTAAGTCTGCAGGACATCTATCCAGGCCCTTCTGGCTTTTTGAGTCTCCATTGAGAAGTAGGGTATAATTCTACTAGATCTGCCTTTATATGTTACTTGGCTTTTTTCCCTTGCCACTTTCTATTTATTTATTTATTTATTTATTTATTTATTTATTTATTTAGTTTTTTCAAGACGGTTTCTCTGTGTAGCTTTGGTGCCTTTCCTGGAACTCACTCAGTAGCCCAGGCTGGCCTCGAACTCACAGAGATCCACCTGCCTCTGCCTCCTGAGTGCTAGGATTAAAGGCACACTACCACCGCCCGGACCCTTGCCACTTTTAATATTCTTTCTTTGTTCTGTGTGTTTTAGTGTTATGTAACAAGGGGACTTTCCTTTCTGGTCCAATCTATTTGGTGTTCTGTAAGCTTCTTGTACCTTTATAGGTGTGTCTTTCTTTAGGTTACAAAATTTTTCTTCTATTTTTTTAAAATGTATTTTCTGGGTTTTTGAGCTGGGATTCTTCTCCTTCTTCTATTCCTACTATTCTTAGGTTTGGTCTTTTCATAGTGTCCCAGATTGCCTGGATGTTTTGTGTTAGGAATTTTTCAGATTTAACATTTTCTTTGACAGATGAATCTATTTCTTCTATCATATCTTCAATGCATGAGAGTCTCTTGTCCACCTCTTGTATTCTGTTGGTGATGCTTGCATCTATAGTTCTTGTTTGCTTATCTAGATTTTCCATTTCCAGAATTCTCTCAGTTTATGTTTTCTTTATTGCTTCTATTTCCATTTTCAGGTCTTGAACAGTTTCCTTTGCCTGTTTATTTGTTTTCTCTTGGCTTTCTTGGCATTCTTTAATGGATTTATTGATTTCCTCTAATTTTTTTAACTGTCTTTTCCTCAATTTCTTAAGAGATTTTTTTTTCATTTCCTCTTTAAGGACCTCTATCATCTTCATAAAATTGTATTTTGAGGTTGTTTTCTTGTGCTTCAGCAGCTTTGGAATATTCAGGTCTTGCTGTTATAGGATAGCTGGGCCCTGGTAGTGCCATATTGCCCTGGTTGTTGTTAATTGTGTTCTTACACTGGCATTTAGGCATGTGGGTTTGGATTGATTATAGCTCTAGGTGCTGATTTCTGAGTTTGTCTTTGTTGGATGGGTGTTTTGTTCCTCAGTTTCTGTTTCCTCTCTGGTCTTTCGGTCTTAGCCTGGATTTCTGGAGGCTAGTGTGACCTCTAATTCAGCAAGTTGGGGCTGAACTTCTGGCAGCTAGCTTGCTTGGCCTTTGGTGCAGCAGGGGTTCTCTGCTCGAGTTGGGGATGAAATATAGTGATGAGGAGGGAAGTGGGAATTGTGGGCACTGAGTGATTGGAGGAGGTCCACTGGTGGGCTGCCTATCTGTGGTTCTGGTGGCAGGTGTGGTCTTTGGTCCTACAGGGAATCTCTGCCTGAGTTCACCTATCTGTTTTTCTGGTTGCTTGGCATGCACCTATTCTTCCAACTGTCATGGCCTGCACCAATTTTTCTGACTGGTGTGGTCTGCACCTGAGCAGGGGAAGGCCGCCCGAGTTGGGGGCAGGGGGCTGGCAGCCAGGTGGACAGTGAGGTGGAGTGAGAGCAGTGGAATGGGTCTTTGGGAACCTAATCTAGGGAGTGGGGCAGTTCAGCTAGCAGGTGGGTCCCTCACCTGCTCTTCTGACTCTGTATTTTTGTTTTTAAGCAAGGAGAATGTATATGTCTGAACTGGTAGTCAAAGGAAAATTCTAACAACAAAGTTTGTTTTGAAGTAGAAAATTTGTTATACTTTGAAGAAAGTGGGCTGAAGTGCTAAGCTGCAGTTCTTTCTCTGAAATAAAAATCCAAAGGCCCATGGAATGAATTCAAGCGCACCAGTCATTAGTGAGAAGTGTCCTCACATCCATGTTCCTCAGTTTTCTCATCTGTGAAACAGTACAAAGTTTAGACTCTTTTATCAGTATGCAGGTCACTGAAATCTGAAACATGCCTCATCTATCANCCTCCCCTCCCACCCAGCTCTAGCTCAATCATCTGCAAGTAGTAGTCACCGCTTGCAAAACTAGAACCCTGCTTTTGATTCTTCTAATTCCTTTCATTTATAATGCCTTCTTTCTTGCCAAGCCAGTTTTTCCTTATTCCACAGCCAGCTTAGCACTAATGGCTGTTTGCATGTAGAACCTTCTCAGTCCTACCCCAGGCATAGTGAGGACTTGGTCACATGCTAATTGGAGAGAAACTTTCTGAACAGTTCTAAAACAAATGAACCATAAATCCAGGCCTCTTAACCTTTGTTACTCACTGTTATGTCCCTGGCACTAGCACAGAGCACAGTACACTATAACTGTACAGTGAGTGTCTGCTAACTTAACAAGTATTGTATGGATACAGTTTTTCTGTGTGTATATTTTAAGTGCCCTGGGAACATCTTAGAATAGCCAGTGTATATGAGGACCTGACAAGTGCTCATCAAGTAATTGTTGAGAGCATTCAGGATGAGGAACTAAATGCCTGGGACTATACTCATTGAGCCTTTGGAGAAGTCATTGACAGATGAGTCTTTCACCAAAGTACATCATGGCAATACACCTGAACACTTTTAAATGCATAGAGCATACTCACTTTTTGTAGTAGGATATACAAAAGACAAGTATTTTCCTCTACTCTGATTCAGATACATNGAATACTAATGTATAAACTATGAATTCAACATAAATTTGTACAGTGACTGCTTGGTACTGTAATGAAGAGTGTATAATCTCTGTGAAAGCTACAAAGTAACCCAACTAGTCATGTTGGAGCTCAAGTGGTGGCAGTTCAATGGTAAGTTAATGTCCCCAGGCATTAGCTGCTTTATCTGTAACAGGATTCATAAGGACAATAGTATAAACAGTTATCAACAAGATTGAATTATGCTTCTCTGGAAGGCAATCTGAAATACATATTAATTGAAAATATTCCAGATCTGATAAGAAAATGCACCAGACTTTGCCTACAATANTATTTCAGTACAGAAAAACTGGAAATAATACAAAATGTCTATCCCTAGAGGCTCATATAAAATAACTAAGTAATAGGATACTCAACAGTTGCCTGGAAATATAGGACCTGTTTCTTTAAGAGGAGAAACAGCTTCCAATTGTGGGAAATCCTTAATTCATAATGGAGTAAAAAGAACCAATCATGGTGTCTTAGTTAGGGTTTCTATTGCTATGAGAAGACATCATGATCACGGCAACTCTTATAAAGGAAAACATCTAATTGGGGTGGCTTACATTTTTCAGAGGTTTAGTCCGTTATCATCATAGTATAACATGGTGCTGGAGAAGGAGCTGAGAGTCCTACATCTTGGTTTGCCACACTGAGCACAGCTTGAGCATAGGAGACCTCAAAGCCTGCCCCCATNGTGACCCACTTCCTCAAAAGGCCACACCTATTCTAACAAGGCCATACCTCTTAATAGTGTCACTCCGCATGGGCATGGGAGCCATTTACATTCAAACTACCATACATTTGGAGGAGTTAAGAGTACTTACTGCTCTTCCAAAAGACCCAACTTCTGTTCCCAGCATTAAATGTAACTCTGGAATATCTGATGCTCTCCTTTGGCCTCCACAGGTACCCACATATAGGTGGCATATGCAAACATAGACTCATAATAATTAAAACAAACAAAACCTTGCTGGGTGGTGGTGGCACATGCCTTTCATTCTAGCACTTGGGAGGCATAGGAAATGGATCTCTGTGAGTTCAAGGCCAGCCTGGTCTACAGAGTGAGTTCCAGGATAGCCAGGGCTACACAGAGGAAACCCTGTCTCAAAAAAACAGACAAACAACAACAACAACAACAAAAAACAGAAAACCAAAACAAAACAAAAAACCTTAAAGAAGAAATCAAGCTTTCTAATGTTCCCTTAAAAATGCTAGTACTTTTTAATAAAAATTTGAGTTTGAATATAGAGTGTTATGGTCTGTTTTAGTTTGAATACAATGTTAAAAGTAGCTATGATTGATTTTTGATAACCAAATTCCTTCATTCTTATATTCCAGTCTAATGGACATAGTAAAAAATGCCTTCTAGGCANGTAAAAACAGGTTAATAACTCTACTGCACCCAAGGTTGCACCTGATAACCAGAACCCAGTGACATCACTCACTCAAGATAACCAAACACAGTCTTAAAACCCCATGATGCCCACTGGACTGTATACATAAGCAGAGACCAGGAACAATGCTCTGCTCTGCACATCTGGAGAGATGCCATCTTGATCTGCCCTATAGCTGGAGAGTCTCCCCCAGGATCCTGACCCCTCCCATTAAAGACTTCTGTTAGAGAAGTCTGGACCTGACCTTCAGCTAAGTACACCACACAAGTGAGCAGCCTTGGGGAGATAGGCTTAGGACGTTAGTTAGGAATTTAGAGTGTGAACCTTGTGTGATGACCCTCAGTATAATAAAATATAACTTTTGTTATACTAACTATGCATATCTACCTTCTTGCTGTCAACACAGTCAAAATATATAAAGTTTTATTTAGAGCAGAGACAGGTTTTTCTCCTGCTCTGTGAAATGTGTTAATATAAATATTCAAATCTTTCATATTATGTGCATATTAGTATTAACCCAAAGTGGGTTAATAGGTTTTCTATTTTGTTAAGGAAATAAAGTTTAGAAATGTCTATACATGTCTATACATCAGCTCTGTAGCCATCTGAACAGTGGAAGAATGAAGCCAAAATGATTTGAAAAAGAAACATGATTATTCTAAATATCTAGGGCTAGTGCTCATGGTAGAGCACTTCCTTGACAATCATGAGGCCTTGGGCTTANTCACCAACATGACAAAACATATATACACACAAAATCCCCAAACCTATATCAGTTATGTCTAAAGAGATTGATAGTCTAATACTGACTTACGAGAAATGCTAACTTCCTGTTTCCAGTGAAAGCAACTGTACTCTTAATCCTGACTACTCCATCTTTTCCATTTACAGTTTGCCTTCTTTAAATGAGTCACAGTGCAGCAAGACCGACACAAAGCTGAACCTGGACATCATAAAGATCCCCATGTGTTTATCTCTAGATACAGAATGTTTATACAGATTTCTCAAGCTTTGAGTTTTTCCCATGGCACAAATCTCTGGAATTCCCAAACAGAAGCTTGGTTGTCAGATTTACAGGCTCCACGTAACTTCTATTTCTAATTCTTTCCAGAGAGTTCACAAGAAAGAGATACCCTTAGTTGGCTCAATAAACTGAGACTCAAGAATTAAATTCTTTGACAGAGTCATAATCTGGATTTCTCTTTGGGTTTTTGGAAAGTCCTAGAGATTTGTGGTATATGATACATAGCTACTGTTCTTTTCTGTTTGTTTGTTTGTTTGTTTTTCAAGACAGGGTAGCTGTTTCTGTGTAGCTCTGGCTGTCCTGGAATTCACTTTGTAGACCACACTGTCCTCAAACTCACAGAGATCCCCACTGCCTCTACCTCCCAAGTGCTGGGATTAAAGGTGTGTGCCACCTTTTAATTAAAATTAAAATATAATTCCTTTNTGTGANATTCATCACATGTTCAAAAATATTTAACTTATAACATTGATCATTTACATAAAGAATTAGTAACTTTAAAAAAATCTTACAAGTTTATGTAAATATAAGCCTTTATATTTATAAATGTTTTTAAATATGTCCTTTAATTTTCTTTTCCTTAGCCACATGGTGCTATCTGTTTTTGGATGCTGCTGGAATGGAAAGGAAAAGCTATCCATCCTTTTGGCTAAATAAACTCAGCCCAGGAAGTACAGCTGGTGCCTGTCTGAGGCCATGACCTTCCTCAGCAACAACTTACTCTAATTTATGGTCAAGTGAACAGGAAAATAGCAACAGTGTGTTTAACTTAACATACAGAGCGGTGGAGGATGACTGGGTGCTAAGGGAAGAGGTTACATATGGGAGCAAGAGTGAGGAGTTGTGTGTACTTGGTTGGGAAACTAGATGAAAGAATTTCAAAAAAGTTATTATAGTTATTATATCAATATCATCATCATCATTGTGCTGTGTATAGTATGTGCATATAGTATGTGTATAATATATGTGTACAGTATATGTATTGTATGTATGTGTATTGAGCCTAGGACCTGCACATTCTAGGCAAGTACATCGAGTCACATCCCCAGCCCCAAGAGAAAGGATATTTTCAAATTTTGTCTGTCTGTCTATCTATCTATCTATCTATCTATCTATCTATCTATCTATCTATCTATCTATCTATCTTCTATTTATTTTTGAAGTGCTAGGAGCTGAACCTAAGGCTGGTGCTAGGGAAGTGTTCTAACAATGAGCTATATTCTGAACCCTAGAAGAGAAGATTTTTAATGGCTCCTGTAGGGCATAGCTTCTTAAACTGTGGGTTTCAAACCCATGTAGGTCATGTAACTGAATGTTGCCATCATTGCAGACTTTGTTCTGAACACGCAGCAAGTGCAGTTTATACTGCACTTGGTCACACTCTGCAATGCCAAGGAATGTTCCCTTGAACACCTTGACAGATTTCAGATGGATATGCATCTCAAATTGCAATGTTTTTTTGTTTTGTTTCGGTTTTTTACTATATGTACAGATTTTCTCACATTTATTTATGTGTACATATTCACATGCATGCCACAGCATACCTCCACAGCACATGTGGAGGTCAAAAGACAGTTTTCATGATTCAGTTCTCTTTTGCTTCTGTATGGGACCCAGGGATCCAACTCAGGTAGTCAGGCTTGGCGCTTTTCAGGCTGAGCCACCTCCACAGCCCCATACATGAGTCTTCCATCTTTAAAGAAAAATAATGGTTTAATTACAGAAAGAAAGACTTTGCCATTTTCCTTCCTCATTCTTCAGCATGTGAGTTTTGTTCATATTTGAATTGTATTTCTTAGAATGTTTGATTTTTAACAGTTGCTGTTTGATTTGCTGCCTTAAATTTCACAGAACATCTTTAAATGAATTTTGACTTGAGGATTAGGACAGAATTTGCAATGATTTTTGAAATGTTTCTAATTACACACTTGCCATTTTTGTACTATGAATTTGTGAAAAATGATTATTTTCAACATTGATGATTATAAATAAAAATATAGATCAACTCTGAAAAATGTTGATGATTCCCTACACCCTGTAGGAGCAAATGCTCAGCCAGCATTCAGCATTTTCCTTGTGTATGTGTATGTTTGTAAGTGTATGTNGCATGTGTGTCAGCCACAGTGCATATGCAGAGATCAGAGGACAACCTCACCTTCCACCTTGTTTGAGACAGGGTCTCTCTTGTTCAATGCTGCTGTACACCAGGCTTGCTGAGCCACGAGCTTCCAGCAACTCTCCTGTCTTTGTCTCTCATCCCATGACAGGGGTGTGCTGGGCTTGGACATGCCTTCATTACTATGGTTAGATTTCTATGTGGGTTCTGCAGATCCAAACTCTGTCTGTCAAGGTTGAGTGGTAAGTGCTTTAACCACTGAACCATCCTTTGAGCTCCTATTTAATTCTTTATGCAAAAATAAATATTATCTTGTTAGTATACAAATTTGCTTTAATCTCTAATAAATAGTAAAATTGTATGTATATGAAAGAATTTTTAATATGAATTTTTTAAAGATTTATTACCAGTAAATGTTTAATTTTTTTTTTTTTCAAGACAAGGTTTCTCTGTGTAGCTTTGGNGCCTTTCCTGGAACTCACTCGGTAGCCCAGGCTGGCCTTGAATTCACAGAGATCCACCTGCCTCTGCCTCCNGAGTGCTGGGATTAAAGGCGTGCGCCACCACCCGGCTAAATGTTTAATTTTTATAACTATTTCATAGACCTATATTCCTAGGGTTGTGTAAAAATTTCTCTGACATAAAAGGGTCATGAATGCAAACAGTTTAAGAATATTGTTGTAAGGAATTCTAGTTATTGAGATGGGGAAATTTTTTGTCTTAAGCATATATTCATTCCCATTTGACACACTCTGAATGCTGAGAGAAAGATCTAATAGTTCTCAGTGTAAACTTTCAGAGGCCTGGATCATGTGATGAACCAGTTTCTTGTGACAATTGAACATATTTTTGTTCATTGATGGTCTGAGGACTGCCTGGGTTGCATCAATTTTTGGTCAATTTCTCTAAGTGATTAACATTGCTTTAAAGTGCTCTGTGCTGGGCTAACTTCTATGGGGGACAAAGAAAACATGACTGAACACACGCATGAGTTGCCCTGGAACTTACTCTCTGTTTAGCCAGATAAGGCATATCAGCCATCTGACAATGGAGAGGGTTAGAGGCTCTAGTTAGTTGAGCTATTGAGTGGAGTGGCTGGGATTCTCTAGGGCTTTTTCTGTGAGGCAGGTTCATTAGACTGGAGATATAGAGAGATAGACTACAAGAACAATAGTGTCAGACTACTCCTCTAGGTGTAAGTTGCACAATGTAAGAGTCATGATGACTCAGGATTTCCAAGGTCCTCATACTCCCCAAAGCCTATCACATGAATTAGCTCAGTCACCCTGGGAAGGGGACTAGATGTGAAAGATAGCATTTTCCAGCTGAAGGAAATGTAGATGCACAAGGACAGGATCTGTACATACTGCCTGGCCCCTGGTCCCCCAGCCCCCTGAATCAGGGAAGACAGGACTGCTGCAATGGGCTGAGGAGGATTTGAGGCCCCTAATGTCCCAAAGATACCCATGAAGATGCAGCTCCAGCCATTAAAGAGAACAAATCATGCAGCTTGAGTGGGAAGTGTTTTCCTCTCATGCACAAGCCTGCAGTCTCCAAGGGAGATCTAACCCACCTGTCACTGAGTCTCTCTTTGCTCTCTGCCTAGGAAGGCTGATCTGCATGGGAAGATGCGACTGTACCAGACTCAACAAGAGAGAGAGGCATGACTGACCCCTGTGTAATCATGCACCAAGAACCCCTGTGAGTTATCACACCTCACTGCATTCACTCACTAAAGAATGTATGTCCTGATAAGTGGCTTTCTGCCACAGTCTGTTTAAAGTTTTCAGTCAAGCCCTTCTCTCTGATGCTCCCTGCCTGGTACTGATTCTGGGGTGCTACAGGAGCCTAATGGTGTCCTACTACCCTGCTCACATCTTTGTAACTTGCCATATATGAAAATGTCCCAGCTGTGTCCTCTCCTTCCTGCTAGGACAGGGGCAGGATAGGTACTAAGTTCCATGACCCCCACCCCATCTCCCACTCATGTGTCCTGGTCTCCCTCTTTGTCATTGTGTCACCTTAGTGATTTAGCCTGGCTGTTCTCACTGACCAGCTCTTTGCTGCTCTTTGCCTGGGTGGGTTTCTATCCTACAAGAGGCAGAATCCCTGAGTGGCTTGGCTATCTCTTGGGGAACTCATTTCCTGATCTTTATGCAGAATTTCTGGTGTGACTAGCTGTATACCACACTTTTACCTGGCCTCTGGTAACAGGGTTCCTGCACACTTACTAGCCCACACATGGCCTGTGAGCTGTCAAGTTTACTGGACATCCTCCTGCTATACCTTCATGTCCAGCACCATGACCCCATTGCCTACCCTGTGTAGTTGTAATTTTCTTTAGGCCACCAACCAGCCCCCAAATAAAGACATGGAGACATTATTAATTATGAATGTTCTTCCTTAGCTTAGGCTTGTCCCACTGGCTCTTTTAACTTAATTTAACCTATTCCTATTCATCTACATTTTGTCTGGGGCTTTTTACCTTTCTTCTTCATTCTGTATGTCCTATTTTCCTGCTTCTTCTGCATCTGGCTGGCTGGCCCCTGGGGTCTCCCTGGCATTTCTATCTTTCTTCCCCTGAGCCTAAATTCCTCTTCCTACCTCACTATTGGTCATTCAGCTTTTCAGTAATCCAATCAGGTGCCTTAGGCAGACAAGGTAAAACAGTAACATATCTTTACATAGTTAAACAAATGCTGCACAACTTTGCATAGTTAAATAAATATTCCACAACAACCCCCATTACTGTACCTGCCAGTCTTAGTGACTTCAGGCCTGGCTACTACTTGGTCTTTGGTAATCCTGCTCCTGCATCTCATACATCCCTGGTCCACGAAGCTCAGAATCTGTCTAGACTTCTCTGTGTTGGTCCCATCAGACCTCCAGTGTAGGAAGATTTTTTTCTCTCAAAATTAGAATAATATTATAATATTTACAATAGAGACAAAGAAAATGTATGCATATTAATACAAGTAAATTATTTTGTAGAAGGATTAAAATATATCAGTTAATCACATTGACAGTTAATAATTTACAGTATATAGGTCATTTTTCTGTTTACTCTGATGACAATAAATGTAAAAGGAAGAAAAGTCTCTTTTCACTCACATGGTCACTTTGCCTTGTTGTTTTGGGGATGTGGTGGCATGATGCATCATTACATGGCAGAGGCTTGTTGACCCCATGGCAGCTGGAAGCAAAGAAAAAAACAAGGAAAAATTTGAGTTTCAGTGTATTTTCTAAGGGCATGTCCCACTTCCATTCCTATACTTAACTTTTTCCAACTGTGACCCACCTTATTAAGGTTTCACTAGCTCCTAACATTGCAATAGTTGGGGACCAAGACTGACACATGGGCATCCTTGTGTCATCACACAACAGAACATCCTTGGAGACAAACTAGACTTACCTGGGGAGAAGGAACCTCAACTGAAGAGTTGCCTCCATCATACTGGTCTGTGGGGAACTGTCTTGATTGATGTAGGAGAGCCTGGAATATTTAAGAAAGGTAGCTGAGCAAGCCACTAAACAGCATTCCATTATTGTTCTCACCTCTGCTCCTGCTTGAGTTCCTTCCCTGAATCCCCTCAGTGGTGGTTGTCACCTGCAAGTAAAAGCCAAACAACCCCTTTCTTCTCCAAGTTGCTTTTGGTCATAGTGTTATCATAGCAACAGAGAAGGAAGGTAGAACACAAGATAGTCCAGATCCACACTATAGTGAGGCTCTTTAATTATTTACTCACTTGGAGATTTGTTGGTTTATTGGCTACTTACATCAAATTCTCTTTTGTGGAGGAGAGGGGAGAGCCATGCTTTGTGCGGTGAAAGCTGATGGAACATTCTGTAGGCAAAATGCATGGATCTGAAACCAAAAGCAGAAAAACAGGTGATGCTATTCACAATTATGTCCAAGTGACATAAGCCAAGTTTTTCTTCCTGTGCTGTGACTTGTGCATTGGTGTCTAAGAAAATATATTTTTACTAATGACACTGTACTTCTTCCATTGAACTGGAATGAATATATAATCATACACACATACCCAGCTATTTGGGGCTCCTTGCATTAAAGATGCAAAAGGAGAGGAAGATGATAAAATTGGAGCTAGATCTCTGACATTTATGGGCATCAGGGAGGAGCGTGGAGGAAACCTGGACCATCCTTGCACTGTCAGAGCATTCTGTATGTCCATAGGACCTGCAGAAGCTCAGAATTTGGGATGATTTGGGGCAATAGTTCAGTTGGTAAAGTGCTTGTCATGCAAGCATGAGAACTGAGCTTGATCCTTAGTACCCACAAACAAAAACTGGGTGTAGAGACAACTTTGTAATCCCAGGGCTGGGGAGGTGAAGATGGATCCCGAGGGCTACTGGCCAGGTGGCCTAGCCTAATCACACACCCCAGGTCCTAGTGAGAGAACCTGTCTAAAAAGCCATGATGGACAGCTCTGAGGAACAGCTCTGAGGAACAGCATCTGAGATCGATCTGTGGCCTCTACATGCATAAGCTCAGAATCCTCAAGAAAGGTTAGGGTCACCTGATGCTTGCTATAGATTAAGGAACATCAATAAATAATCACAAGAGATCATTGATTTAAGCAGGAGCTAAGTTACAGAAACACAGCTACAACTTTTTCAGTATGATATTTGTATTTTTGTTTTTAAAGTATTTTTAATTTCATTTTGTTTCCTTTCCCAAACTATTCTATGTGTCCCAGTGTTTGTTGGTGACTAACTGTACAGTGTTGATAATAAGTTGCACTACAGCCAGACAGTTGTTACAGACAGATGAATGGGGCAGAGCTCTTCTGGAAAACAAGTCAGATGAAGGTACTATGAGCAATGAGACTGTGGGTTGGTTTTCTTAGAAGATGGGTGTCAGGGCTACATTTGGTATGGTGGAAGCATTTATTTATTTTAAAAGTGGAAACAAATATCTATTTGGAAGTCAAACAAATGGACTTTAAAGGAAAATTATAATTTTTTTTTCTTAGGTAGAATCTCACTATGTAGCCCTGGCTAGCCTGGAACTTGTCTTGTAAATCAGGCTGGCCTTGAATTAACNACTCTGCCCTCCCACCCCACCCAGTGCTGGGATTAAAGGTATATGCCACCATGCCCAGTGAAATTTGTAAATTTTTGGTGCCTGACATGCATCAAATCTTTCTTACTTTGGAGGATTCTGAAGACGAGTAGAAGCAAAGTTCTCTTCAGTCATGAAAGTCAAAAGAGCCACCAGGGCACAGAGAGAGGTTCAACCAGCTGGACACTCCTCCCCGGAGTGTGTAGTCAAAAGACAGCAACACAAGCATCGAGTGTTACTAGGAAGGCAGAGAGTAACCAGGAGGCCATCTTTGATGTCCAAGGTGTGACCCTGACTGCATTCCCAGTTATCCTTAGTTACACTTTCTTTAGCCATTTCTTCAGTTTTATGTGCAATTAAATATCTTTTCAATAGAGTCCTTCCTGCAATCAAGAACCTAATAGGTAATATCATAATATTTAATTGACATTTTTGGCTATTTTTTACATTTTTATAAAGGAATGTTGTAATGAATTATCTATAAAACTATCACCCCTATTTTAAAGATTATTTTTATTTTTTTAAGTTACCATAGAACCTAATAGGTTTCACTATGACATTTCCAAACATATGTGTCATTATCCTTGGTTCTTATTAAACCCCCCCACTTTAAGATTATTTATATGTTGTGGTCCTATCACAGCCGGGGTCTATGCTGATGTCCATGTCCTGTGGTGCCACCAAATCCCACATAGATGCCTGGGATCTAGGCCACAACCTGTGGCCATGTTGGTGCCTGAGGACCATGTCACTGCCAGGGCCATGCCCATCTGAATGGTCCCTGATGCCTCCTGGGGCCATGGTGTTGTCCAGGCCAGAACTGCTGCTGAGGGCCATGTCTGGATCTGTGGCCCTGCTGTAGGGTCTGAGTTGATGTCCGTGGCTCCTGATACCATTGAAGGCCATGCTGGCGTCAGGGGTCTGGGCAGCCACCTGGGGCCATATTGGTGTCTGAGAACCACTCTGCTTCAGTGGCCGTGTTGATCTGAGTGGCCTGCACTGCCACCTGGGGCCATGGTGTTATCCAGGCCTGGGCTACTGCCATGGGCCATGTCTGGGTCCCTGGCCCAATAGCAGTCAAGGTCTGGGCTGATGTTCACGGCTCGTGTTACAGGGATCACAGTAACTATGCGTGTTGAAATCCGAGGGCCATGCTGAGCCAGCCCTGCCCCTTACTGGCTGTGGGATAGCTTTCCCTGCCCCTTGCTGGATACTGCAGCAGGAGAGCTGCCACCCTTCCCCCATGGGAGGGCTGATTCTCATACTCAGGAGAGATGGCCCCACCCCACAGGTGTTAGAGACCTGGCCCAGATGGTACGGGCCTAGGAGAGCTGGCTCTATCCCTCACCTGAGGGGGCAGTCCCAGTGGCCTAGACTGACCAGCTCAGCTACCACCCATACCCATATCCTGGGCCTTGGGTTGGCCCACCTAACATCTGTCCCATCTATGACCTGCTGGAGTGCACGAAGGGACTGGTCCTGAAGAATGATAGCAGTGGAATCTCCATTACTCAGGCAACAGTGGGATATCCGAGGGGGGTTTTCAATGAGGGCCCAGGGATGATGGTGTGCCAGAGGCCTTGAACCAGACCAATGACTCACTGCAGTGAACATTTTGCAGGTGGGGCTGATTGGACAAAAGGGTATACTTAGTGACACAATGTAGCTCCTGATGCCACTAGGAGAGTTGTTGGAAAGATGGAGGAGAGAGGTGGGTTTTTTGTTTGTTTGTTTGTTTTTTTGAATTAATTTGGGGGGCATGCTGCTGGGGTGTGGGTAGGATATGGAGGGACTGGGAAATAGGTGGGATTGGGGTGCATGATGTGAAATTTCCAAAGAGTCAATGAAGAATTATGTAAAGTTAATAAATAAATAAATATTATAAATTGTCCAAAAAGATTATGTGTATGTGTGTTCATGTATGTGTGGGTATGCACAACTGTATGAGTGTGTGTAGAAGTCAGAGGTCAGTCTCTGGTCTCAATCATCAGGTTGCTGCTCACTTTGTAGAACTCCATGGCTAAGTTAGTTTTGTCATCCAGCAAACAGAAACTCTTTAACCATTCCCACACCCTAGGACTCATTCCTCGAGCAGACTTTGATCCCTGTAAAAGAAGGATAATTGAATAGTGCTTTTGTAAACAAACAATGTTTAAAAAATAAATACTCTCTTCACATTGTCTACAATGTATAACAATTTAAAAGTAGGTGTCCTAATGGGAAAGCTGAAATGTGTCCTGCCCTTAACATTGGAGTAAAGAACTTAGATTTTTTTTTGAGGGCTAAGGATATTGCTCAGTTGGTAGAGTGTTTGTTCAGCATGCATGAAGCCCTGTGTTCGATCACCAAACCACGTGAAACTGGTTGTGATGGCATAGACTTGTAATCCCAGAACTCTGTAGGTGGAGGCAGGAGGACCAGAAGTTTAAGGCTATCCTTGGTTACATAGCAAGGTTCAAGGTCAGGTAGACTGCAAGAGACTCTATCTTAAAAACAAATAACAAAACACCACAAAACAAACAAACAAAAAACAAAACAAAACTAACCCTGAAAACAAAACCAAAACAGTTTAGGGTTGGGGAGATGAGTCAATGGGTTAAGCACTTGCCATGTAATAGTGAAGAGCAGGCTGGACCCCCAGACCCATGTAAAGCAGTATTCGGTCTGCAGTCTCAATGTTCCTCTTGCAAGATGGGGGGCAGAGACAGGAGCATCTGTGAAGCTCACAGGCCAGCTATCCTGGGAGTGATGAAATCCTGCCTCAAACAAAGTAGAAGGTGAGTATCAGCATCTGAGGGTGTCTTCTGACCTCTGTATGCTTTATGGTAGCACATGAGCCCACATTCAAATCAACACTGTGCTGGCTAGCTTTATGTCAACTTGACACAAGCCAGCATCATCAGAGAGGAGGAGCCTCAATCGAGAAAATGCCTCCATAAGTTTTGGTTGTGGGACATTCTCTTAATTAGTGATTGGTGGTGGATGGCCCAGCCTATTGTGGGTGGTGCCACCCTGGGGTGGTGGTCTTGGGTTCTATAAGAAAGCAGGCTGAGCAAGCCATGATCAACAAGTCTCTCCATGGCCTCTGCCTCCAGGTTCCTACCCGGTTTGAGTTCCTATCCTGACTTTCTTCAATGATTAACAATGACGTGGAAGCATAAGTCAAATAAACTCTTTCCTCCCCAACTTGCTTTTGGTCACAGTATTTCAGCACAGCAATAGTAACTCTAACTAAACACACACACACACACACACACACACACACACACACACACACGC
>LZPO01066561.1:69005-93187 GCA_001675575.1 Neotoma lepida
TATTGATTACATTTAAACTTCTTTTTTTGAGACAGGGTATCACTATGTAGCCTTGGCTGTCCTGGATCTAGTTATCTAGACCAGGCTGGCCTTGAACTCACAAATATCTGTCGCCTCGGCCTCCTGTGTACTGGGATTAAAGGTGTGCATCACCATGACTGATCTGACTACATTTCGTCTTTCAAAAAAATGACAAAAAGTTGCTGGGAGGTAGTGGTGCATGCTATTAATCCCAGCAGAACTCAGGAGGCAGAAGCAGGAGTTCCAGGCCAGCCTGGTCTACAGAGTGAGTTCCAGGATAGCCAAGGCTACACAGAGAAACCCTTTCTTGAAAGACTTAAAAAAAAAAGCCACCTGGCCATCAGATCAGTGGGTGCCTAGCCCAGTTGTCATCAGAGAAGCTTCCCTCAGTAGCTGATGGGAGCAGATGCAGAGACCCACAGCCAAATATTAGGCTTGAGAGACAGAGCCCAAACTGGACACCTCTACTCGGTCTCTNCCCATGGAGCTTGTGGAACCTGGAGGAAGAGAGAGAGGAAGAATTGTAGGAGCCAGAAGGGTTGAGACCACCAGGAGAACATGGCCCACTGAATCAACAAAGCAGGGTTCACAGGGGCTCACAGAGACTGAAGTAACAATCACAGAGCCTGCATGGGTCTGTGCTAGGTCCTCTGCATATATGTTATGGTTGTTAGCTTGGTGTTCTTTTGGGACACCTAACAATGGGAGTGGGGTTTGTCTCTGACGTTTTTGCCTGCTCTTGGAAGCCTTTCCTTCCTTCTGGGTTGCTTTGTCCAGCCTTGATAAGAGGGTTTGAGCCTAGTCTTACTGTAACGGGCGATGCCATTTTCAGTTGATATCCCTGGAAGGCCCTCTCTTCCTGAAGAGAAATGGAGGCGGAGTGGATCCAGAGGAGAGGGGAGCTGAGGTGTGGTGGGGCCGAGAGGAGCGGAGGAAGAGGAAACTGAGGCCGGGCAGATTGTATAAGACAATACATTTTAAAAATAGGGGAAAAGATTCATTTGATCTTCCTCAATTCACTTTGGTTTTTCATATTTTTTACCTAGCTGTAAGGAATTGTTTTTGGAGACTCCCACCAGTTTGCTTATATTTCTGATCTGGAATAAGAAAAAAAAGGAGAAGAAGAAGAAGGAACATACACAGAAATTAAGGAAATTCAGTGATAATTATTTGCTTGCCTGGGCCAAATAAAATTAGTAACTAAAAACTAGATTCAAGCCTACATAACCAAACCATAGATTCATTTGAAAAGATTCTTTAAAAGGAGACGATTATTAATTTTTTTCATTTCCCTGTTTTCATAATAACACTAATTTACCTTTAAAAAGACAGTTAGTGATCAGCAACATTGAACTAAAAGTATGCATGAGGTTTCCTAATATAAATCTAAAACACAGACTTATTGACTAAGCATTAGTTACGTTCAGTGATGGCCATTTTTAACATGTTGAAACTAGCTTCTGTATAGGTTAAATAGTTACTCTAAATATCCTCAAATTAAACAATGCACTTTCTTTGAAAGCTAACAAGAACATACTTCTCCTTTCATGAATGAGCTAGAGCTGGAGAGCAGGCTACAGAGAGAACCCCCACACCCCCTCCTTGGGGGAGGAGTTGTGCAACTGATATGCTAGTGACTAGAAGTGCAAATTCTTAATTGTGTGATTTGGGTAATGTCATGGGTTTTTTCCTTTAGGTTCCAACAACTTAGAGGTGGTGGGGACAAGAAGCCATAGGACAACATTGCCAAGTTGAGCCTTATTGAATAAATGTGACAGAAGTAGGGTTAATTAGGAGCAAACAGAATGAGGGAGAGATCACCTTTTATTTCCCCACAAAAGTGACCTGCTGAATTTGAACCACACAGCTTTTGTGAAAAAGAATTTAAGTTGTAGTCATTAGCAAGTGATGAAACAACAAAAAGAGGCTTTAAATGATTAAAATGTGTACGTTAATTTTCTCTTGAGAAATGAAATCATAGCAGTCAAATGAAGATCCCAGAAACATGCACTCCAGGAACGCACCAAGCGATACAAGTGAAATCTCAGGGGCCATGGGATGATGCCATATTCAGAGACAGACACATATGTATATATGGAGAGGTGGGGGTGGGAGACAGGGACACACAGAGAGAAACAGAGAGAGCAGGGAGGGAGGGAGAAAAATGGGAGAGGAGGGTGTAAACTGAATGACTTCACTCTGCAAACATTTCTGCACTCCATCCTCTGCCNCATTTGATTCCTGAGAATCCTCACAGTCATTGCTGGCCTTCTAGTCAGGAAAAAAAACTAGCACATCGTTTTGTCAACAGGGTAATCTCATTCTCATTCTCTTCCAGCTTCCTACTTACATGTGCTGATTAAACCAAATTCTGTGAATGCGGATGTCAGCAGTCATCCTTTAACACTGACAGCTTAACACTATGATCTACTTAGTAAGAACCTAGTAGCAATCAGGGCTCATTTCAATTTTGTGAGAAGTTTGTTATTTTTGAGAAAGAGAAGAATCGGTTAAAATTACACCAAATAATTGAGGTGTCTGAACCACTGAGGTCTAAGATGGGGTTTTGCACTTCTAGGATTGCTGCTGTATTGGCAACTGATCCACGTCTGACACACAGTAGGGACCTAGCTTCTAGATCTATGTCTAGCACATAGTAGGGGCTCAGCATGGATTTCTGAAAGCACTGAAAAATTACATGTGAGGGCCAAGCTGGATAGCAATACAAAACTGTTATCTTCTAAATAAAAAATTTCAACATTTAGTATTATAGGGATGATTTACAGCTTGAATCATCAGAATTTGGAGTAAGGAGTAAGTGGACTAGAAAAATAAGATCTCTCTCTCTCTCCCTCTCTCTCTCTCTCTCTCTCTCTCTCTTTCTCTCTCTTTCTTTCTGTCTCTCTGTATGTATGTGTCTTGGCTGCGGTCTTCTCCCATTTTCAAACTTGGCTTTCTATTGTTTTCTTGGTACAAAGATCTGTTTCCCATATATATATATTTCCTTTTGCTCTGGAGTTGGCTTCTATTCCCTGAAAATTTCTCTTAAACAACTATTCATTTTTATTGCTTGAGATTTTTTAAAACAACAACAACATATGCTGACTATTCAACCCTTAAAATCTGTTTATTTTTCACCAAAGGTTCTAAGCATATTGTTGAAAAAACAATGTCATCATTCAAAACCAAAGAACATAGTGCATATTGAAAGCCTACGGGACTGGAGGTGTAGCCCAATAGCACAACACTTGCCTGATTTCTGTGAGTCCCTTAGTTTGATCCCCATCACCATAAAAAGATGAGACTTCAAAACCTTATAGAAAGTTAGGTGATTAAAAATGAGCCTTATTTATGGATATAGCCAGAAAAGTACATTAAACAATTTCAAATTATCTCAGATTCAGTAATAAGATATTTAAATATTTTAAAACATGTTGAGAAGCTGGAGAGATCACTTGCCGCTCTCCAGAGGACACAAGTTCATTTCTCAGCACCCACATCAGGTAGCTCACAACTGCTATAACTCCAATCTAAAGGATCTGGTACCTTTTTCTGGCCTCTGCGGGTACACACAGTCACACACAGACTACACACACACACACACACACACACACAAGCACCACCACCACCAACAACAACACAATCATATTAGTCTGAGGAGCTAGCTCAGTCTACAAAGTGCTTGCCACACAAGCATGATGACTTGAGTTTGATCCCAGAACCCAAGTGAAAAGTTGGGTGTATTGGCAAGCACTTATCATGTTGGTGCTGGGAAAATGGAGACAGGAGGATCCGTGGGGATCTCTGACTAGCTAGTCTAGCTTATTTAGTGAGCTATGTACTGTCCTGAGGAATAACAGCAAGATTGACTTTTGGCCTCCACACACACCCACATACATGTAACACATGCATACACATATGCACGCACATGTGCAGTGCGGGCACACACACACACACACACACACACACACAAACAATAACATGTTATCACATTTATCATCACAGAAAGGAGTACAAAATCTAAGAGCACATTCTTCTGAAGTATTTTTACTGTTAATTTCTTCATTAAAATGTATATATTTAGTAAGATTCAAAATATAACTTTGAATTCATAAAAATTATCCTTTGCTTTGAGAGGTGTGTAATCTTCAAGTTTTCAAGGCCGTGTCTCGACATTTTTATGAGGTATGTGCTCTTACAAACAAACAAAACATGTCTACACAAGTCTGTGAGCTATGGCATTCTGAACTGTTTTTTCTTTCTCATCAGAGGTGTGTGCTGTGCACCCGTCCAATATGTATATCTACTTTAAAATCCACATTAATATCTATATTTTAATCTTCAGAATAGCATAGTTTTCAGTTGGCAGGACACATGATTTCTAGACTCTGTCCTCTTGTAATTTCAAGTTAAATGGTGTTTTAACACAACTCCAGAGTCTGGAGGTTGTGCTCCAGAGCTCTTGCTTCTTTTGCAGATGAACTGTTTATTTGTTTTTTAAACAGAGGTTCTGTTTCTAGCACCCACATAGCAGCTCATAACTATTTTGTTAGTCCAATTCTAGGAGACATGACACTGTCTTCTGATCTCTGCAGGTACTATGCATGCATGTGGTACACACATACACTTATACATATAAAATAAAAATAAAACATAAATGTTTTCTAACAATTTTCTTCTTTACTGTTACACCTTTGCATATCAAGCAAGACTAGGCAGTATTTACCTGATTCTACAACCCTCTGGACTTCATGTCCAAATTATGAATCATAGATTCTGTTTCCTGGACTTTCTGGAAGGCATTACTTGAGAGTGTCAGAACATCTTGACAGCTGGGACCACCACACAGCCTGCTCCCTTCAGGGCTGGTGCAGAGAGCACCCTTGCATGGTAAGCGATTGCATGAGAAGTTCCCTGGTTACNCACCTTGCAGGAGAAGTGATTCATATCAATGTTCAACTTGCTGGCATGGTTTTATTCTAACGCTGCCCCAGCTNTCTGAGTCCAGACATCACTTTCCTGTGTGGGTTCCTACAGCTGTTTCTCACATTTAGTGCACAGAGAGGCCTACTAACTATCTCCTGGTAATGAAATAAATANCTACATTGTTAACACTGCATCAATCTATCAGTTTTGTATTTGTATATTCTTTGAGAAAATAGTCGTTTTAGGTTTTCCTTGTTAATTCAATTTCTGCTCTTTTAAAATAAATATTACCTTTTAGTTGTAGTGAGGCCAGATGAGCAAATGTCCATTTGTTGGGATATTTTGGAAACAGTAAATAATATAAAATAATAAGATTCAGCAATAATCTTTCATGAATCCTTAAATAAATAAAATGTAAATAAATATATTTGTACTATTTGCATACATATTATAAAACAGGATATATTGACTATTACCTATGTGCTTTATGTATGTATATGTCTTTATAAATATAAACTCAAAAAATAAAAATGACAGGGCCATGCAAGTGAGAAGGTCTGCAAACTCAGCAAAGCCACAAACTTTTACTGTAGCATTACAAATTTACCTTATAATTAAATACTTGGATGTCTGGAATCTTAATCTGCTTCAATTTTTCCCACAAGTTTTCTTTTGGGGTCAGTGTCTGTAAGACTTAAGATGTCAGCTGATCCTGGTGTTTTCAGGGTTGCCTATGATGGAACCTGTCTCATTAGTCCTCTTAGTAGCTGTTGATATACCATAGTATTTCTTGATGTTTTCTGAGGCATCTACATCAACACAAATTGAGATAAGAGAAATTTTGTGATAAACAAACATCTGCTATGGGGATATCATTCCACAAAGTGGCCCTGGTCTTAATCTCAACTTTTACTGAAAAAAAATTTCAGATCTACTTCCTTGAGTTTATATCTGATGGGGAAGGATTAGAGACAGTGTAATAGGTATGATGGATTCAGGTAGTCGACATTCTAGTCCACAGGGTTGCCCTGAATGTATTCTCTAGGCAAGGTATGTGTTTGTGCAGATCAGATAATCTCTTGGATTTTTGTCTTTCAATCTATAAATTGGTGATAATAGTTTGTGAGAATTGAGATAATATAAAATACTGCACAAAATGTGTCACAAATATAATGTACCAATTATAAATACTGTATAAGCTTTAATGTGATAACCCAGCTAGTTCACTAAACTATATAGAACAGAAGTTGACAAATTATTTTGTAAAGAACAGAGAATTAATGTTTTAGGCTTTGCTAGGCATAGCATTTCTGTAAAAACCACTCAACTCTGTCATTCTAGAGTGAAGACATAAATAGGTAAAATTGTATTGTAATGTCATTTTATTTGCAAAAATAAAGATTCATCTTTAGACTGTAGTTTGTAGAACCTTGATGTTGAGGATGCTAACAGCATCTCAGGGCAGCAATGCCTCCTATATACCTGTATTGTGACTCAATAGTCTTACTCAGTCTTTAAAAACACTGTGACATGCACATCAGCACAGCCACCCTCACTTCACAGGTAAAGCTGAAGCTCAGCAGAGGTAATGTGATCTTAATGATAGTTAAGAGCTGAAGGCAAAATTTGAACTTGGCAGTCTAACTCTAGAGCCTGTGTTCTTTTTTTTTTTTATAGCCTCTTACTCTTACTATACTTCTTACTCAAGAAGAATGCTTGTCTTGTTTCTGTGCTTCCAAATCAGTAGTTAACACTGTTTGTGATCTTCCGACTCCCAACTCTTTCCAGTGGCAGGAAGTCAATATACTTAGTACCCAGTTCCTACTGCCCAGCGTTAGGCATCCCAGAAACTGTAGAAACTGGTGATGGACTCCAAACTGGAGAAGATTAGTGTGAGGCAGTGTTACCTTACTCTGTTTGGTTTTCTTCACCCCAGATGGATCTTGAGTTCTTTCAGTGGGTGTCGTATTTCATATCAGGAATCAGTAAATGCCTTGCTGTGTTTGCTATTTACTGATTATTGTTAATAGGTTTTTGAAAGAATTTATTTTACTTAGTTTAGGTATTCCCTTAGGNAAAAAGACAATCTTAATTGCTATTTAAAATATTTCTTTCTCTTTGAAANAGAAATGTATAGCAAGGTAGGGCAGCCAAAATTATGTCTTTTGGGTTCATGTCTGTCTTCCCTTTATCACTCAACTCAACAGGGTATGCATAAACAAACTCCATCTGCCTCGCTTGGTAGCAGCAGAGATCACCTTAAACAGACGAGCTAATCAAAATTTTTCTCCAGAGTTCTATTTCTCCTCCAAGTTAGTGTTGGCTTTTGTGTGGTTCACATCCAATTTAAGAACGATACAATATTCATTAATGATTTCCAGAATGCTGTGTGATTCCAGTTGCACCAAAGTTCTTAGGAGAAATTGTGTTTAGCTCCTTTTTGCGTTGTTCTCCTTTGCATTTGTGGTTTCTGGAAGTGGTTGTTGGAAATGAGACAGCTTCTACCCAGCTTCTACCATGTAAATGCAGCTTTTTCATTGCTTATGGCCACATTAGAATCTCCCTAAATTATTTTTTCAGTGCGGGGAATTGAACCCAGAGCCTTGCACTTACTGGCCAAGCTCTCTGTGATGGAGCTGGCTTCTCAGATAAAAAGAATTAAGTTACTGATCACTCCTTCTAGGATTTAGCATTAGATTATTTCTGGTGTTCGTATTTGTTTAGTACCAGACATTGTTACTTTTATTTATTATTTGGTTTAAATGTTAAATAAGCTCTGAATTGTTTAAGAAATTGAAAAGTTTCATTCTTCTGTGCATGGACATCCAGTTTCCCCAGTACCATTTGCTGAAGATGCTATTGTTTCTCTAGCTTATGTTTTTGGCATCATTGTCATATATTAAGTGAAATTATGTGCACTCATGTTTGGATCTTCAATTTTGTTCCATTGGTCTACATGTCTGTTTTTATACCAGTACCATGTTGTTTTTAATACCATTTATATAATTTATAATATAATTTATCTTGGGTCTTTTGTGGTTCCATATGAATTTTAGGATAGTTTTTTTTCTATTTCTGTGAAGAATGATATGGAGACTTTGATTTGGATTGCATTGAATCTCTAAATATTCATTTAGACCATTCATTAGAGACCATTTAGAAAATGGTCATTTTCACAATATTTAGGTAATATCTATTACCTTGTTCAGAAACTTACTCCAAGTGGATCAAAGATCTAAATGTGAAACCTGAGACACAGAAACTGCCAGAAGAAAACATGGGCATTGGAAAGTACTTTTAAAATAGGACTCTTTTTGAAGAACTAAATTCAACAATTGGCATCTAGGACTTCATAAAATTAAAAAGTTTTTGCACAGCTAAAGAAACAAGTGAAGAGAAATCCTGCACAATGTGAGAGAATCTGCCAGCTACACATCTAACAGAAAATTAATATCTGGGATACATAAAGAACTCAAAAACTAGTCAAAAACACAATGACCCATTCAAAAAAAGTGGGGCTAGGACCTGAACAGAGAGTTCTCAAAAGAAAAAAAAAATCTAAGAAACATCTCAAAAAGTGTTCATTGTCTTTAATAATTAGGGAAATGAAATGAAAATCAAAACAACTTTAAGATTTTATTTTATCCCAGGCAGAATGGCAAAGATCAACAAAATAAGCAAAATCAAATGCTGGAGAGAAGTCTCATTCACTGTTGGTGGGATTGCAAACCAATCCAGCCTTTCTGGAAATCAGTATGGAGAATCCTCAAAATTCTAAAAATAAATCTCCCATATGACCCAGCTATACCACTTCTTGGCATCTGCCCAAAGGACGCAATATCCTACTCCACAGATTCTCGCTCAGCCATGTTCATTGCTGCTCTATTTATGATAGCTTAGGAAATGGAAACAACTTAATTGTCCTTCATGAATGGACAATGAAAATGTAATACATATACACTACAGAATACTAGTCAGTTATAAAGAAAAATGAAATCATGAACTATGCGGGTGAACAGATGGAACTAGGAAAGGTCATATTGAGTGAGGTAACTCAGACCCAGAAAGACAAATATCATGTGTTTTCTTTCACCTGAAGCTCTTAGCTCCAAATCTTCAGTTACAAGTGTTGTCCTCACCCCTCATCAAGGAAACTTCTCTTTGCAACAGATGGAGACCAATACAGAAAACCACAACCAATCAAGTTGCAGAGTTGTAGAGCCCATTCCCAACTGATAATTGAAACAAAACTCTTGTACCTAAGACTCAGAGGTCATTGTGGAAGAGCGGACAGAAAGTTTGTAAGATCCAGAGGAGCAGGGAGTTTGCTGTAAGATATTTTCTCTTAGGAATGTCAGAAGCTATACACATAAAGTCTTACTAACATGACTGCCTAAACATGAGCTGAACAGGATTGGCATCAGTAGACACAATAAAGAATGTGTTTTTGCTCCTATCCATGATGCTTGCATTAAGGATGCTGGATTGCATATCAATTTCCTCCTGAAGATTTTCAAGCAAGAAGTCCGTTCCATTCCTCATTCTTGCCATAGTTTCTTACAGATCTTGAAATTCATACACTGTTTTAAGTTGCTCACTTAGCAGCATGATTTGTTTTCTAATGGAGAAAATAAAGGTAAATGTAATTCAGTTTGATGTATCAATGAAAACAAATGCCATAAAATGATCCTCATTATTAAGTGTCCTCAATTAGAAGGGGCCTTTACTATATAATTTTTCATTTGTGTTTATGATTCTGTTAATGGCTCATCTCTTATCTCTTATTTTGGCTGTCTGGAGTATTTCAGCACACATTTAAGCGATGACCAGAATATACATCTGTGGTGGTTTGAAAGAAAATGGACCCCAAAGGGAGTGGCACTATTGGAGGTGTAGCCTTATTGGAGGAAGTGTGTNACTGTGGAGGTGGGCTTTGAGGTCTCATATGTGCTCAAGCCATGCCCAGTGAGACAGACCGCTTCTTTTTGCCTGTTAGTCAAGATGTAGCACCATGTCTGCCTGCATGCTTCCTTGCTTCTCACCATGTTGGTAGTGGACTAAACCTCTGAAAATGTAAGCCACCCCCAATTAAATGTTTTTCCTTTTTAAGAGTTGCTGTAGTCATGGTGTGTCTTCACAGCAATAGAAACCCTAAGACAGAAGTTGGTACCAGGGACAGGGGTATTGCTGTGATGGGCCTGACCATGCTTTTGTTTGAAGGAATATGGACCTTGGGACTATGGATTAGAAAAGCAGTTGAATGCTTTAAGTGCTTAATATTGGGCCATCCTAGTAGGAGCATGAAAGACAGTGGTGTTGAATGTGATTTGATGAACTATAGGAGCCTGGCTCAAGGGGTTTCAGAAGAATTTTAGTATGTTGCCTAGAGATTGTTCTTGTGATATTTTGGTGAAGAATGTGGCTGCTTTTTTGTCCTTGTCTGAAAAGTTTCCCTGAGGCTAAAGTGAAGAGTTTGGGGTTAATTTCCTTGGCAGAGGAAATCTCAAAACAGCCTAGTATAGACTCTATTATGTGGTTATTAGTGGTAACTCTAATGAAGATTTATAATGAAAAGGAGCAAGCTGAGTAAGGAAAAATATTTGAAGAGAAAAGGAGCACCAGAAAGTGGAATGAAACTAAGTCCTATGTTTAAGGAGATTAAGAAATGGAATAAAAGGAGTGGTGACCTCAGGGCAAGATCCTACCCACCTGTGTTTCCAACTTGTGAAAAGGAACTAAAGAAAAACTTAAAAACAAGTGTGATGGTACATGCCTTTAATTCTAGCACTCCAGAGGCAGAGTCTGGCAGATCTCTAAGTTTGAGGCCAGCGTGGTCTACAGAACAACTTCCAGACAGCCAAGCTTAAGCAGTGAAGGAAACCATAGAAAACAGAAAGCTGGTGAAGATGTAATTGAACGAGGGGGCCATGTTTCAGCCTCAGTAACCACCAGAATTTGGCAGCTTTGGCCATTTGGTTCTGGCTTTAGAGTCAAGGAGCAACTAAGGAAAGCCACTGAGGCCAGGCATGTATCAGGGGTATCCCTGCATAGAGGCCTAGAGAGGCCATTGCATGAAGCTGTGAAGTTGAAGCCTGGATTGCCTTGGAGACTCCAAGATGTTGGAGATGCCAGAGCTGTTAGATACCTGCAGAGGAAACCTGCTAACAAGGAGTGGAACCAGTACAAGAGAGAAGTGTGCTGCAGTCAACAAAGCTGAAAAGACTTGGAGATGTGAAGAGCATTTTGACATTAGACATGGAGATGCAGAGTTTGGAGTTTGCCCAGCTGGTTTTCCATCTTTCCCTGGTCCAATATTTCTTCACCATGNTCCCTTTCCTATGTTTTGGAATGGTAATGTATATTCTATGCCATTATATGTTGGAAGCATGTGATCTGCTTTTTGATTTTGATTTTACAGGGATTTACAGTTAAGAGATTGCATGAATCTCAGAAGAAACTTGAACTTTGTACTTTTAAATAAGTTGAGACTTATTATATTATATGTTATATGAGACTGTGGAGACTTTTGAAGTTGAACTGAATGAATTTCTGCATTATGATGTGGCTACAAGCCTTTGATGGCCAGGGAGAGGAATGTGGTGGTTTGGAAGAAAATGGACCCCATAGGGAAGAGTGTGGCCTTGTTGGAGTAGATGTGGCCTTGTTGAAGGAAGTGTGTCACTGTGGAGGTGGGCTTTGAGGTCCTGCTGTGCCTGCATCATGAAATCCCCAAGCAAGACCACCACAGAGCCAATACCTGATGCAAAACACACAGGGGTTTATTGCTAACAAGCAAGCCCAGGCTTGGTCCGTGTCCAACACTCTAATGCAGCGGTGGAGGAGGACCGCCCTGAGCTCTCAAAGTGAGGGTTTTTTAAAGGAAAAAAATGAAAGCAGGGTGATACAAGCCTTTGCATCATATGATTGGGTAAGAGTATGTAACCTTTGAATTTACTGGTTGGGGGGTTACAGTTATCATTTTTGGGTAGGCCTGGACAAATCCCAGGCTCTGTTCTTGAGCTGCCATGGAGGCTGCTGGCTTCACAGGTACTGACTGTGGGGGCTGACTCAGTGGTCAAGGCTCTGTCCTTGAGCTGCTATGGAGGCTGCTGGCCTCACATGTTCACATTGACCCATGCATGTAGCTCTAAGTTGGTGAGGGGTCCCAGACAGTAAACAACTGGCTGAACCTTGAGCAGTCAGAATATTTGCAGAAAGGGAGCTACTGTTGGTCCTTTCAGTCTCATATATGCTCAAGTCACACCCAGAGTCTCAGTGCACTTCCTGTTGCCTTGGAATCAAGATGTAGAATTCTCCAGCACCATGTCTGCCTGCATACTGCCATATGCCCAGCTGCCAGCCTCTCTGGCCATGATGATAATGGACTAAACCTCTGAACTGTAAGNGAGACACCACCTCATTTAAATGTTTTCCTTTATAAGAGTTGCCATGGTCATGGTGTCTCTTCTCAGTAACAGAAACCCTAGGACAAAATCCTAGCAGAATAAACACATGTGTCTTAAAGCATATATTCAGACAGTTCATTTAAACCAAACTACAAGATTTTTCAATTTGGCTTTCTTTTTTTTTATTAAAACATTTGATGTACAACTTCAGGAGAGATAATATACAGATAGCTTGAACATAAATACAAGTTACAAATTCTTATCCTATAGTGAAATGTTTCACTAAAGCATGCCCAATGATTGGGCAAAACCAAAACTTATTTTATGCTACAGTCATCCTAGGGTCCTTCCTGCTAGGTAGCCTCCCTGGATCTGTGGGTTGCAGAGTGATTGTCCTTTGGTTTTTATCTAGTATTTACCTATTAGCGAGTACATGCCATGTTTGTCCTTCTCAGTTTGGGTTACCTCACTCAGGATGATATTTTCTAGTTCCATCCATTTGCCTGCAAATATCATATGGTCATTGTTTTTCTCTGCTGAGTAGTATTCCATTGTGTATATGTACCACATTTTCTTAATCCATTCTTCAGTTGTCAGGCATCTAGGTTGTTTCCAGGTTCTGGCTATTATAAATAATGCTGCTATGAACATAGTTGAGCATGTATCTTTGCGGTATGAATGAATGTTCCTTGGGTATATACCCAAGAGTGATATCACTGGGTCTTGAGGTAGATTCATTCCCAATTTTCTGAGAAACCACCACACTGATTTCCACAGTGGTTGTACAAGTTTGCACTCCCATCAACAGTGGAGGAGTGTTCCCCTTGCTCTACATCCTCTCCAGCATAGACTGTCATCAGTGTTTTTGATCATAGCCATTCTGACAGGTGTAAGGTGGTATCTCAGAGTCATTTTGATTTGCATTTCTCTGATGACTAAGGATGTTGAGCATTTCCTTAAATGTCTTTCAGCCATTTGAGATTCTTTTTTTGAGAATTCTCTATTTAGCTCTGTAGTCCATTTTTAAATTGGATTGTTCACCTATTTGGCTTTCAATGCTTGCTAAGAAAGAATACTGAGCCGGGTGGTGGTGGCGCACGCCTTTAATCCCAGCACTAGGGAGGCAGAGGCAGGCAGATCTTTGTGAGTTTGAGGCCAGCCTGGGCTACCGAGGGAGTTCCAGGAAAGGCGTCAAAGCTACACAGAGAAACCCTGTCTCGAAAAACCGAAAAAAAAAAAAAAAAAAAAAAAGAAAGAATACTGGACTCAGCCTCAGGGAAAAACATTTCTTCATCTAGAAGACATCTGATGTAGGAGTAAATGCAATCACGACCTGGTAGCCAGTCTATTTGCCATACTGTGCTTCTAAATAAGAAGCGTGGCACACCATGCTCCTAAATATTCCCAGAAGTCAGAACACTGAATTCTGAAGTACTGTGAGTAGCTGGAAGCTGGCCATGACTCTCCATGTCTCCTTTTATGTGCTTCTTGTGCATAGAGACCCTGGTCGTATGAGTACTCACTGGCCCTGTCTCTTATACACATCTAGATGTGTATAAGAGACAGGGTGTAAGGTGGTATCTCAGAGTCATTTTGATTTGCATTTCTCTGATGACTAAGGATGTTGAGCATTTCCTTAAATGTCTTTCAGCCATTTGAGATTCTTTTTTTGAGAATTCTCTATTGAACCTGTCTCTTATACACATCTAGATGTGTATAAGAGACAGCCTTTAATCCCAGCATCAACCTTAGAGTTCTGAAGATCCATGCAGACAAGACAGGAAGTGATGTAGCTTGGGAGGATGGGAAATTAGTTAGCAGATGGACAGGCATAAAAAGCCAGGTTAGACCGGAAGTCTCGCTCTTTCCTCCGCTTCAATCCTGGGAAGTAGAGGCAGCGTTGGTGAGTGGTGGCTTGCTCCTAATTCCTCTGATCTCTGTCAGATTTTCACCCTTATTTCTTGTTCCGCATGTTTATTAATAAGACTGGTTAGAAGTTCTTCTTACAGTAAATGGTCACTCACGTGCAGTAAAGTAGATGCTATTCCCTGAAAAAAAGTCTCCAGAGTGGTTTCTCTCCTCACCCTTTACTGACCCACAGGCATTGCTCTCTTGTTTGGGGATGCCCCAGTAATGACTGCAATCTACCTTCACAGCTTCCTTAGTGCTACTGTCATGCAGTCTTTTAATTTCCATGTATGACAAAGAAATCTCCTAACTGGTGAACAGATGGTAGGTTTTTCTCTCACTTCCGTTGGCTGGGTTCAGTATGTATCCTTGGTTCAAGCAGATAATGAACACTCCCTTCCTGATGAGAACATGACATGGAAACCTTAGCAGGTGCAGTTGATGTCATCTGAACATTGAACAATGCATCCTGAATTTTTCTTCTCTTCTACAGACTTTTCTCTCATTCTCCAACTTTCAAGACTGTACTTCCTCAGGCTAACAATACTAATAATAAAAACAATGATAACTTGTTGTGACCACTTATATTCCCTAAACACTTACTGTGTGCCAGGTACCATGCTAAGTCTTAAGCAAGAATCCAGTGAAACAGAGAATTTTTTCTTCCTGATGAAGAAACTAAAGTTGGAGACATGATTTATTTGAAGCTACATAGGTGGTGGGTGGATTTGAATCATGGTGCCTTGACCTCTACATTTAAGCTCAGGGTGCCTTCACTTCCCTATCCTTCTGATCTCCTTTGTCAATTCATCTAGAAAATATTTTGTAACTACAGCTGGCCTTGGAAATAAGCATGTGGGTGGGAAGAAAGTTCTGAATGCCCCATTGAGGCCATGTTGAAGGAGCACAATGAGGTGAGAGGGTAGAGGAGAAGACAGGAGTCTGTTCTCCAGGGAGACAAGGGAAGGCTGCAAACAGAAGACAGTNTTTTGGTGGCCACCAAACAGCATCAGGGCTTCTGCATTCTATCCACCCCAGGGGCCAGGCATGTCATTGGAGGGACTCAGCAGCTCTCATTTCCTTATCACTTCTGTCTGGCTCACGGCTNCTTTCCTCTTGCTGCCCTCTCAGGCTCTACTCAGCACTCCTACAGTCTTATTGCTCACAATGTCCCTGTAGCTCATTCTCCTTTCTTGGTGCCACTTTGATACTTTCCCAATAGCTGTAACCACAGAGCAATGGCCTGCAGCCTAATGCTCACCCTCAGGTATGTTTTCCTTGGGCCACACTGCGTGATTTACGAATGATATTGAGTATCTCCTATACTTTTCAATGGGAGCTATTTCCTTTAAAATGTAAATGTTTGATATCTCTTGAGAAGTAGGAAGATCTGGTTATATAGGGCTCCTTGTGTGCAGGATAATAGAGGGGTAGAGATATGCTTCTTCTCTTTACATAGCCATGTGGTCTCCGCAGGCCCTGTCGTTGGGTTTAGCATGTGGTGGGCCTAAACTATATAGGTAGGCTATTTCTTTCTCCTTGTATAACTTTTAAGCAATGCCATTTACTTTGAGTCTATTTTCTTGTTGATAATGTTTGGCTTATGTTTATGACTGTGTTAAGTTCCTTAATTCAGGAACTTTTTTTGAAAATGTGAGGTATTTGGGGGGCAATCTTGGTAAACTCTGCTTCTATGAAGGAGAAAATATGCACAAAGTCGTCCTAGTTTTTGCTTGGAGCAGAGTGGCAAAGTTTGCCTCAGGATTCCTGGTGTCTGTCATCACCTGACAACTCTGCTGCTGCAGAGGGAGAGCAGCCACAGGGCCGCTGTTGTAGTGGCCACTACAGCATGGTTGTATTTCACCAGAACTTCATCCACAAGAACATGTGTTGTGCTGGATTTGACCTGTGCACTAACCTGTTTATTGACCCCCTGGTTCAGAGAAACCAATGTAATCTTGAAAGATGACTGATGAATGAAAAATGAATTCAGTACTAGATGATAAAAATAATATTGTATTCTGAAGGAATGGTCCTCCTTGGTATAATACAACAAGTAATGCATAGCTTCTAATTAAATGAAGAATCTTGGAATATTTGGCAAATTTTCCTTGTGTACAACATTGAAAATATACTATTTGTATTGGAAAGTACTATACTTTGAGTTTCCTGTGTCATAGGTGAAATGGTGTATATTCAGAGTATAATGACTGTAAATTAATGTTATGACTTTCAGCTCTGCTGGGTTTGGGATTCTCAGTAAACCTTTTATTTTTAATTTTTTATTATCTTTAGAGTGCCCAGGCTTAAGCTGTGGCCTCGGGCATGCTAGGAAGCACGCTACCCCCGCTTCATTGCCAGTCCTCACCATTTACCTTCTGAAGTTTCTGTTTTTGTAAAATTTAATAGCATCTGAAAAAAAACACATGTAATCTTAACTGGGAAGAAACAAACACAATTAAAACTGGCTTGTCGGTTCAGGGAGATGGCTCAATAGATAAAGTGCTTGCCATTCAAATTCAAGAAGGGGATTTGGACCTTCAGTTATCAGTACAGAAGCTGGATGGGTGTGGCAGTCTTCCTTGCCTCCATAAATAAAATGGAGAACAGCAAAAGACATTTGAGGTCCACTGGTCTTCCACATGGACATGCACACATATCCTTGCATACTGGCACACATGTGTACACCATGTACACATGCAAAAAAATGCCTAGCTCAGCAATGATCACTTCTCAAAGCCAACATAAGTACATTTTTAAGTTGAAGGCCAAGGATATGTAATTCAGTAGTAGTTAAAGTCAACCAGGAGTTGGCTTATCTATTCCTGGAGTATAAATCTTACCTCACAGACTCATAAAAATCTTTGACTTTCAACAATTTCCCAGATAAGAAAAGAGATGTTTCAAAATCTTCTCTATGGTAGGTATGTTCTCTCTGCGTCCTTTGAAGTCCACCTCACAGACAAGAAGGCTCTATCTTTTATCTTCCATGTTAGCAGACAGTCCAGTTAACCCTTGCACTGCTTTGGAGAGGGATGATATGGTATGGTCTCAGGGATCAAAGCACAAGTGACATCGAAGACAAAGACAAGAAGGGAATTCCTGGCCATGACCTCGGGTGCAGTGATCACACCCCTGGCCACTGACACTCCTGGCAGTGGCACATGCCAGTGTCTGGGTCACAGACAGGCCTCAGTGCTCCTTCCTTGTTGCAGACACATGCTACAAAGGAAGAGTGAAGAAGGAGAGGAAGTTATGCTATGCCTAGCTTAAAAATCAAACCTCCCCTCCTCTCCTGGGATTATCCCCAATTCATGTTTCTAAGACAATGATTTAAAGACAATATGATTTCAGAGATCTGTGGAGACCATTAAAATACAACCTGTCTCTCTATATTCTATTAGCAAATCAACTCATGGTTTTCTATATGGAAAAATTAAATGCAGTTTTTATTGTGAATGTGCATGTGGGTCTTTATCTGCTTGAGTGAAGCATGTGGATTTAATACTGGCCATTACAGCAGGACTAAGAAGTTCTATGGCCACACTGAAAGTCCTGCCTTGGGGTGCTGACTCCTACTGCTTTCCATTATATATGATTGCTTTGTTCTTTAGGAGATGGGAGAAGGAGCTTTGTCTGACTTAATAAAAGAAAACAGCACTTTATTTGAGCTGGTTTCTGGTCAAGACAGAGAGAGCTATTGATGTTGTTGCAATTCTAAAAGGTTAGGAATCACTGGCTTATGCTTTTAGACTTACTGCAATAAAAATGTGATTTTAAAGTCATTGGATAGCTTTCATGCCAATAATACCAAATATGAATGACAGAAATGATCCTTGAAATTATAGTCAATAATGGCAATTGCAATAAAAACTAGGTAACTAGGCTCCACTGGATGTCATGGAACACACAGATTGGTTCAGGGGTCTTCTGGGACACCTTGGGGCAGTGTTATGCCAAACCACAGATGTAGGCCAACCTCTGCTCACAAACAGCTCTTACCCAGGAGCTCAGTGGACTCTGTGGACCAAGCTGAGCATTTACAAAGTCTCCCCTGGCTTCACTAACAGATGAAGCATTTATATGAAGTAAGATTATTAAAATGTCAGAGANACGTAAGGGAAGAGACTAACAGACTTTGATTTATAAGAGCCAACATTCCCTCTTTTAAAAATGTTTTAAAATATTTTTTTTCCCTGCACACTTGGTAAGTATTGTATCACCCCAACCCCTACTTCCTGGTTGTTCATGTGAAAGTCAGAGGACAACTGTGGGTCAGCCCTCTCTTTCTCCAGTGTGGGTTCCAGGGATTGAACTCAGGTTGTCAAGGTTGTCAACACCTGTACTCATTAAGCCATCTTGCTGGCCATTCCTTCCTGGTTTTAAAGATAGCCAATTATATATAGAAAACTGAGATAAGTGTGACCTGAAGAAAATAATTAAGGGTAGATAGTGGAACAGGGCCAGGACATGGTGACAAGTTTTTAGCTGGAAGTACACATTTATACAGGAGACAATGTCGGGGGCACCATGATTTATAATCCCATCATATTTATCATTTCTTCACATTGATTTTCTTTGGAAGCATATTTTAAAGTGAGATATAAAAATTCTGTCTTCTAGAACTAATGCAGACACCAAATTTGTGCTGTCTAATATGGTGCCCACTAGTCACACACAATTTTTTATATTACTTGTGTATTTACATGTGCTATGGTATATGTGTGAAGGTCAGAAAACAACTTATGGGTGTCAGTTATCTCTTACTATATGGGCTCTGGGTAACAAACTCAGGCCATCAGGCTTTACTCACTGAGCCATCTCACTGGCCCCACATGTTACATGAGTAAAATTCAGAAATGCATAATTCCACCACTCACGTGCAATATCTATATTCTAAGTGCTTGATAGTTACATGTGACTAGTGGCTTCTCCATTGCCTCCTTCATTGCAGAATGATAGACTGGGCAGAGCTGTTCTGAATTCTACAAATAGAACTCACACATGGCATGGACCTCAAATCCAAGAAGACAGAGGATCAGCTTGTAGCATCTACAATATCCATCAGGTATGCTGTGAATGCCTGTTCAATAAATAAGTACCTATGCAGTAGACCCAGAGTCCTGAGAGTCATGTGTGACACATCTCTGACTTCCTGTGACCTATCTATCAGATTCCACTTCTGTTCAGAGGGATTGATTTCCCTCCACAGGCTTCCAAATAGCAGAATTTGGCTATGGTCAACCATGACCTTAGATATCTCTTCCATTGTAATAACTCAGAGGCATTTTAACAAAGGCTAATATTTAACATAGGCTAATAGTTTTAAAAAAGAAAAAGGTCTTTTCGTATGATTATAAAAAATATTTTTTTCAAAATTAGAATTAAGCTGTATGCACTTTCTAAGTCCACATTTCTTTAAAAAAATCAAATAAAAGGATATGAAACTTGCTGGGCAGTGCTGGCAAATGCCTTTAATCCCAGCATTTAGGAGGCAGAGGCAGGCATATATCTCTGTGAGTTCGAGGCCAGTCTGGTCTATAGAGCCAGTTCCAGGACAGCTAGGGATACACAAAGAAACTCTGTCTTGAACCAAACCAAAACCAAAAAAGAAAAAAAAAAAGAATATGAAACTCCATTGTTTTTTGTAGCATGCCCACAGTAGATCCAACTGACTGCACTTGTGTTTTTAGCATTCCATTACTTACAAATGCATCTTCCAGATGGATCGCTGTAATAGTTTTCTTCACACTCACTGCAGCATGTCCTGCTGTGACCTGGTTTGCATGGACATTGGCCTGTAAGCTGTGAGAACAGTTGTGGTGATGAATTGACAAACTTTATGGTCTAAAAACACAATTCATTCTCATAGGAAACAGTTTTCCTTCAGTGAGTTAGAACATACAGCTGTGCAAAAGTTGAAGCAGGCTAATTCCCACGGTCAGCAGACGCCCCTGGCAACATCAAGGATCACTAGTTAATGTGTTTTGGTTTAGAGTTCTTGACCATACCGCCTGCTTCCAGCTGTTCAGGGACAGGTGGCCCCATACTAGGAAACATACACAGATATAAATGAAAACAAAACACGTATTGGGAAGCAGTCCACATTCTTTAACTCTACAGTGATGGGAGTTCCCTCATAACTGACAGAGGGGCACATGCCAAGGATGTGGTCTAACATTCATCAGTTACTTCTGGCAAGTAATGTTTCTGTTGTGGGAATACACAATGTGACTTTACTAACTGGGCTAGTGTTTTGTTCTACAAAATGACAATTTTTGACTTTAGAATTAATCACTTTGTGATATTTGTGCTTTTGACAGAAGGCTAACTGTTCCTGTACCTTACCATTTGTGTTCTTGATTCACTTTTCTGAAAACTGAAAAGGTTGGAGAATAATGAAAGAAAGGACAAAATAAGTCACTATTACAGGAATCTCAAATTTATATTTGACTAAATATGCTTAAGCATCAACTCTGTAAGTATACTTGCAGTGAATAGGTAGCTAGATTCATAAAAGGACTCCATCTACCAAGCTTCTATCCATCCTTGGGAGTTCCCACAAGTGCCTGCTCAAGAAGAGATANTTATAGGAGGCTGTTGCTTCTGAGATGTGTTTGTAATGATGTTTGCTCTTCATTGCTAGGCAGTTCTTTCTTGTCCTCACATTCAATCTGCCTCTTTGGAACTGGTTCCCACTGTTGAGTCTTGTCTTGTGGAGTGTAGAGACCCACAGAGGTTTCCTAGTGAGAACATACCCAGGGTCCAAGAATCTGAGCTTGCTTTACCCAGTAGGACTGCATAAGGGGATGATTTGACCACGGGCATGGTTATCAGGTGTTTGGAAGGGTCTACACTTGGCTGGGCAGTGTGCTTTTATCTAGCAAGGGGGGGTCTTTTGCCCTGCCCCTTGGCATTATTATAAAAAGCCCCTTTGAAGAGGCAGAAGGGACCATTGGATTTTGATCCAGGTCCTCTCGAAGCTATCCTGTGTTTCTGTCTTTCTCCTCTTCGCTATCTTTCCATCGAAAAGTTTCTTATCCCTCTCTCCTCCTCACAGGAACCCTTTTAAAACGTGGGAGCTGAACTTCCACAGTGGAGTTGCACAAAACAGGTGGCTTTCCTCTTCCTCCACTATGTGTGGAGATTCTTTCTTCCCCAACTGTATGTGGCCATTTTAACTTGCCTTCACTTCTGTTTTGAGCCCATCCCCTCTAATTCCTTTAGGCCCTCATTTCACAATTGCACAGTTTTATCCATTATTCAAGTTGTCTGCTTTTAGACACATACTTTAAAAAGTTTGCTTTATGTTAACAACATGGTATTTAGAAGACAGACAAATTTTCTATGTTCTCATTTACATGTAGAAGTTAAGTGTCCATCTTAGAGGAATGGGGTAGGTAGAGGGAGGGGAGTATAGAATATCAAAATATAGCCATACAGGAGAAATAAGTTCTAGTATATTCTATAACACAGTAGGATGACCACAGCTAAAGATAATCTATTAGATATTTTAAAATAGCTACAAGAAAGGCTTTTGAATGCTTTTAACACAAAAGAGAGAGGACTGATGTATAGATATGCTAATTATCCTGATTTTGATCATTAAATATGCACCAAAATATCACTCTATACCCCATAACCAAGTGGATGAAAGTTAATCAAAGCTGGTGGTGGTAGCCCATGCCTTTAATCCTAGCATTTGGGAGGCAGAAGCAGGTGGATCTCTGTGAGTTTGAGACCTGGGCAAGTTCTGGGACAGCCAGATCTACACAGAGAAACCCTGTCTTGGAAAACAAAACAAAACAAAACAAAACAAAACAAAACAAAACAAAACAAAACAAAACACAGAAACAAAAAGAAACAAACAAAAATCCCTCCCCAAATCAATCACCAAGCAAATAAACAGAAAAACCAACAAAAACCAAGAAATGAAAGCTTAATCAAAACTTTAAAAACACTGTAAAAAGGTTCTATTACTCTGAAATGACAACAATGATCCTGGAGTTGTGTGGTGAGTAAAGCCAGGGTTGTGATGGTAACTATTGAAGCTGAGCACAGCATGCCCTCTACTCCAGCCTGAGCAGGCATCACTTCTCTGGCAGCCCTGGACACTTCTGGCTCACTTGTAGCTTCACACAGTGAAAATCCTCAACTATTTTCACATGAGTTGGTGCCAAGTAATTACTCCCACCCTTATGCAAGTAATTTTAAACACCTAGTTACACAATTTTATTTTTACCCTGTTAACATTTCTTGTTGTTTCCAGCCTGCCTGAGAGCCTGTTAGGCTGTCTGGTTTTGTGTTCCATCTTTAACATATTAGCTTACAGTTTTGTAACATCTGAAACTTGTTTCTCCAACTGCATCTAAACTGTTGACCAAAATATCAGACAGCACAGTTGGATCTCTCTGTGAGAATGNACTAGAGACTACTTCCTGGCTGACACAGAGATATTTATCTGAAGTTATTTAAACAGCTGGGAATCTAATTAGCCATATGTCTTCTCTGTACTCAAATGAAAGTGTTTCCTGATTGTAGAATGCAACCTTCCTCAAGGGATTCCCCTATGGACCAAACAACTCAAAGCAGCCTTGTGGTGAGGGGATTTTAGTTAAATTAATGCTATCTGATCTTAAAGGTCATAAACTGCTCTTGGCCTCCATTATTGAACTGTATGTTGCATGCTACTACAAATATCCTTCCCCAGAGGTCTAAGAAGCTTGCCAGACAGTGATATCATGAACGTTAAAAGTTCTACATAAGTTAAGAAGCCACATATTCATGTGGAGACTGGTCTCTCTACTCTGGCTAGTGACTGCAGTATAGAGAGTATAGGGGAGCATACCAGATGGGTGTCATCATCTAGTACCCACATCTTGGTTTTTAACACTACACTCCAATAAAGGAATCAACATTCTTTAGATCTGTGACTGATTCTAAAAGTGGGGTAGTAAATGTATAAGATGAATTCAGAACATTTTGCTTTAACCATAAACTGAGGAAATACCTTGAAGAATTCTAAAATATTTGAGTATGAAAGAGACATTAATTCTAACTAAAAGAACTTCTTATGGCCAAAGCCTGAATCATTTCAACAATAAAATAGTGTTGGACCGTTATGAGTAGTATAATACAAATACCCATGAATCCATAGTGACATGTATGATTGAATAAAAGGGGGACAACAGACATATTTCCAGTACAGATGGATCCCAGTAATTCCTGGAGATATGATGCCTTCAAGGAGATTGATAGAACTCCTTGTTCTGTTAGTGTGTGTTGTGCATGCTGACTTCCCTTTCCAAAAGTGCAGTGTGGAGGGAAGAAGAGAGTAACTGTACAGCATAGAAATCTGACAAACACTACTGTAAGGTGACCATAATTCACAATCACTGATTAGTCATATTAGTTTTATGTGCTAAAGTGAGTCCCTGGTCGTCTTCTTATATCCCTAAATCCCAGGCTAATGAGAAAAATATTGTGTGAGGTGAAGGGCATTCTACAGATATTCTGAAACCTGTGACAGTTGTGAAAAATGAGGAAAGCCAGGAGGGCGCTAANGAGACATGATAACCTATTGTAAAGATAGAACCAGAAAGCACAATGGATAAAAACCAGAGCAATCTGACTAAATTGTGAAATTTAGTTAATGATACTATGTCAATATTGGGCTATTATTGTGATGTAAGTCACAATAAGAAAGTGAGTGTGGTACATATTTTCTTTGTACTATATAATCTCACACATGTGCTCTATTATTTAAAAAGTTTGTGCTTTTNAAAAGGGGGTGTGGTGTGTTTGTGTAAGTTGATTGGAGAGGGTTGGAGCAAAAGAAAGAAAAGGGCAAACACATTCTATGTAGAAGAGCCATCTGTAGCAGAGCGTGGTAGCACATTCCCGCAACCCTGGCACTCAAAA
>LZPO01066561.1:94605-109373 GCA_001675575.1 Neotoma lepida
ATCCCTGACCTCAAGCTGTACTATATAGCTATGGTAATAAAAACAGCTTCATATTGGCATAAAAACCAACATGTGGACAAATGGAATCAAATTGAAGATCCTNACATTAATCTGCACACCTTTGAACACTTGATTTTTGACAGAGAAGTCAAAACTGTACAATGGAAAAAAGAAAGCATCTTCAACAAATGGTGCTGGCATAACTGGATGTCAACATGTACAAGAATGCAAATAGATCCATGTCTATTGCCATGCACAAAACTCAAGTCCAAATGGATAGAACTTGATAGAAGAAAAAGTAGGAAGTAGTCTTGAACACATTGGCACAGGAGACTACTTCCTAAATGTAACACCAGTAGCACAGAACAACAATTAATAAATGAGACCTCCTGAAAGTGAGAAGCTTCTGTAAGGCAAAGGGCACAGTCAATAAGACAAAACAGGAGCCCACAGAGCAGGAAAAGAACTTTACCAACCCCACATCTAACAGAGGGCTGATCTACAAAATATATAAAGAACTCAAGAAACTAGACAGCAAAAGACCAGATAATACAATTAAAAAATGGGGTACAGATCTAAACAGAGAATTCTCAAAAGAAGAATCTCAAATGGCTGAAAGACATTTAAGGAAGTGCTCAACGTCCTTAGCCATCAGGGAAACGCAAATCAAAATGACTCTGAGATACTATCTTAGTCAGAATGGCTAAGATCAAAAACACTGATGACAGCTTATGTTAGAGAGGATGTGGAGCAAGGGGAACACTCCTCCATTGCTGGTGGGAGTGCAAACTTGTATAGACACTCTGGAAATCAGTATGGTGGTTTCTCAGAAAATTGGGAATCAATCTACCCCAAGACCCAGCTATACCACTTTTGGGCATATACCCAAAGAATGCTCAATCATACCACAAGGACACTTGCTCCACTATGTTCATAGCAGCATTGTTTGTTATAGCACAAACCTGGAAACAACCTAGATGCCCCTCAACCAAAAAACGGATAAAGAAAATGTGGTACATATACACTCAGCAGTTAAAAAACAATGACATCATGAAATTTGCAGGCAAATGGATGGAACTAGAAAATATTATCCTGAGTGAGGCAACCCAGACTCAGAAAGACAAACACAGTATGTACTCACTCATAAGTGGATACTAGATGTAACATAAAGGATAACCAGACTACAACCCAAGCTCCAGAGAAGCTAGCTAACAAGAAGTACCCTAAGAGGGTTGCATGGATCGTATGGGAAGGGGAAATAGATGAAATCTCTTGAGTAAACTGGGGTTGAGGGAGGGCAATAGAAGGTCGGGAATGGGGGATGAGAACATAAGGGAATGAGACAGTTGAGCTGGAATAGGGACAGAGTGGGAGAACAATGAAAGAGATACCTTGATAGAGGGAGACATCTTGGGATTAGGGAGAAACCTGGTGCTAGGGAAGTTCCCAGGAATCCACAAGCTTAGACTACTAGCAATAGTGGAGAGGGTGCCTGAACTTGTAATCAGATTGGTGAATATCTTGCTATCATAGAGCCTTCATCTAGTAACTGATGGAAGCAGATGCAGGGATCCACAGTCAAGTACCAGGCTGAGCTCCAAGAGTCCAGTCGAAGAGAAGGAAGAGGGATTCTATGAGCAAGGGGCATCAAGATCATGATGGGGAAACTTACAGAGACAACCAAACCAAGCTAGTGGGAACTCATGAACTTTAGACCTACAGTTCCAGAGCCTGCATGGGACTGGACTGGGCCCTCTGCATGGCCAAGACAGTTGTGTAGCTTAGTCTGTTTAAGGGTCCCCAGGCAGTGGTAATAGAACCTACCCCTGGTGCATGAACTGGCTGTTTGGAGCCATTACCTGTGGTGGGACACCTTGCATAACCTTGATGCAGGGGGGGCAGGGTTTGGACCTGCCTCAACTGAATGTACCAGGCTTTGCTAACTCCTCATGGGAGGCCTTACCTTTTCAGAAGAGGGGATAGGGGTGGGCTGAGGGGGAAGATTGGGGGGAGTGGGAGGAGGGATGAGAGGGGTATCTGTGGTTGGTATGTAAAATGAATAAAATTTTTTTTAAATGATACTTGGCTAGTTGTGATGTTCAAATGAGGTACCATGGTAGAATGTGATGTGATGGGTGGCACCATGAGATCCTGTCTCTTATACACATCTAGATGTGTATAAGAGACAGAAAGTCAGCTCATACACCAGGGGTAGATCCTATTCCCACTGTCAGGGACCCCTCAAACAGACCAAGCTACACAACTGTCTTGTTTATGCAGAGGGCCTAGTCCAGTCCCATGCAGGCTCCACAGCCTGTCTCTTATACACATCTAGATGTGTATAAGAGACAGGTGCAAGGTGTCCCACCATAGGCAATGGGCTCCAAAAAGCCAGTTCATGCACCAGGGGTAGATCCTATTCCCACTGTCAGGGACCCCTCAAACAGACCAAGCTACACAACTGTCTCAGCCATGCAGAGGGCTCAGGCCAGTCCCATGCAGGCTCCACAGCTGTAGGCCCAAAGTTCAACTAGTTCCACCACTGCTGGTAGTCTAAGCTGGGGTCATTCTTGTGGATTCCTGAGAAGTTCCCTAGCACTGGTTTCTCACTATCCCCATGATGTCTCCCTCCATCGAGATATCTCCCTCACTTCTTTCCCACTTTATCCCTGCTTGACCATCCCATTCTGCCATGCTCCCATCCCCTACCCTCCATTGCCTCCCCTCACCCCCAGTTTACTCAGGAGAGTTCATCTATTTCCTCTTCCCAGGGCATTCCATGCATCCCTCTTAGGGTTCTCCTTGTTACCTAGCTTCTCTGGAGCTGTGGGTTGTAGTCTGGCTATCCTTTGCTTTACTTCTTAATGAAAAAAAATGTATTGTGCATCTGGAATCACTTATTTATTTTCATTCATATTAACGATAACTTCTGATTAATAGTTATTTCCTGTGTTTTACCTGTGATTATGTGTGTAAAAAAGTGAGACTGGTGGTTTGTGTCTGGCTTTCACTGTGTATGGAGCTCAACTTCCTAGCCTTAGAGAGGTCCAATGAAAACAGGTAGGCAAAGCTTAATCTTAGAGCTCTCAGTTTCTATTGTTGAGTCTTTCATTCTTGGGAAAACAAATATCAAATATATCTTGTTTAAAGCCAGTCAAGTTTAGAACCACTAAATCTCTACAGCACATAAATAAAATGGTGTCCTCAAACCTGGAAAATATGTTTCACTGTCCATTCTTATTCCTAGTATACTAAAAAGTTTCAAAGTGCCTTGCTTGGTCACAGAGGCTGCTTTTAGAGGTCTAGAGACCATAGTCACATGACTGACACCCTTTGCCGGGGACAAGATTCCAGTATCCATCAGCACAATGATCACAGGCAAACCTGTGACATGTGGCAGACAAGGGCATGCTCCAGTGACAGGGTCACAAAGGCAAGCTCTCCTACCCAGGGGCTTTGCAGTGGAACTCACTCCAGATGGATGGCAGGAATACCCTGGAGTAATAAAGTTTCTGTTAGAGGTAGACACTGGCAGCATCCAACAAATTGCGGAAAAGGCTTTTCGGAGGTTCATGTATGAGTCCTTTGAAGGATCCACTGTGCGGCACAGGCTTTGTTGAAGCATTCCAGCAGGTGCAAATCTTCAATTAACTTTGATCTTCCCAAACACCAGGTTCATGGACCAGCCTGAGCTTCTGAAGCTTTCGGTCTCAATGACTTTGAGTCTTATATTTCTCCTAAGCTCTTCTCCAAAATTCTATTTATTTAAAGAATTTGAAAAAAAATGGTTTCCTAAATTAGCTTGGGTAACCTGAAGTATTAGAAATATTCCCTGAAAATGAGCACTTTCCTCCCTCTTCTTTATCCTTTACATATCAGAGCTTTGTCCTTCACAGCATGAATCTTCATACTCACATTAAAATCTCTCTCTCTCTCTCTCTCTCTCTCTCTCTCTCTCTCTCTCCTCTCTCTTTTTTTGGTTTTTTTGAGACCGGATTTCTCTGTATAGAAGCCCTGGCTGTTCTGGAACTCACTCTGTAGCCCAGGCTGGCCTTGAACTCACAGAGATCCACCTGCCTCTGCCTCCCGAGTGCTGGGATTAAAGGTGTGCACCACCACCCTCCGACTGTATTAAAATCTCTTGATGAACATTTTACAGATGCCTGAGATTCTGATTCAGTGTGTATGAAGTATAACTCAGGAGTCTTCATGTTAACCCTGATGTTAGTGGTAAAGGAAACAGTCATAAAATGCAATGCCAGTGAGCACTGCACACCAGCACCTGAGAAAACTAGGTGCTACACACTTTACTGCTAACAAGTTCCACTGCAACAACCCGTCTCTTTGTTTTGCTTTTGCTTGCAAGGATTGTCCCAAATGAAAGAAGCCTACAATAGCTAACATCACATTTATAAGCTGTCACCCAGTAACCACATATTCCCCTTGGGAGTTTTGTGGACTTACTTCTGCAGGTCTGATTGAGGGCAGATCCAAGTGACCTGGTTTGCAGAACTGGCAGCTTGGGCCCTGAGTGTTGTGCAGACATTTGAGACTGGCTGCAGGACTCTGGGTCCATTACATCTATATTGTTGTTACAGACAGAGAGCTAGCAGAGTGCTCCCAAAACTCTTGGATTACCATAGCATCCAGGAGTACATTCTTCACACTGAACACCTGAAAGAAGGGATAGGAAAAGGAAATGAAGAGAGGGTGGGTGTTGGGGTGTGGACTGAGGCTCTAACAAAGGATGATTGGGCTTCACTAGGGACAAGAACATCCCATTTGGTGTGAATAAGAAAACATAAGAGCTCAAGATTAAACAAAGTATTCATTTTTATCTATTATTTATTGAGAAAATGGAAAGGTGTGCTGGCTAGTTTTATGTCAACTTGATACAAGCTAAAGTCATTGTGGAAGAGGGAAACTCAACTAAGAAAATGTTCTTGACTCACAAGACTGGGCCTCTTTCTTTCTTTTTTTTTATTAACAATCAATTAATTAAAATTTCCAGCCCTATTGCAACTTATTCCCCCCTCTCCTCCCAGTCCCTTCCCTCAAACCCCCCTCCACTCCCTTTTTCATCTCTTCAGAAAAGTGCAGGCCTTCCATGTGTTATCAGCCAGCCATGGGATATCAAGTGCAGCAAGACTAGGCACCTCCTCTCTATTAAGGATGGATGAGGCAACACAATAGGAAGAAAGGGTCCCNAAAACAGACAACAGAGTCAGAGACAGATCCTGCTCCCTCTGCCAGGAATTCCACAAGAAGACTAAGCTACACATCTGCAACACATGTGCAGAGGGCCCAGGTCAGTCCCNTGCAATTTCTCTGGTTGGCAGTTCAGTCTCCATGAGCCCCAATGAACCAAGGTCAGTTGACTCTATGTTTTACTGTGGTATCCTTGGTCTCTCGGGCTCCCATAATCCTTCCTCCCCTTCTTCCACAGAATTCCCCGAGGTCTGTCTAATGTTTGGCTGTAGGTCTCTGCATTTGTTTCCATTAGTTTTGGGTGAAGCCTCTCTGATGACAATTGGGCCAGGCAATAATCTATGACTATAGCAGAGTATCATTAGGAATCATTTCATTGACCTTTTTTTCTTTTTTGGTTCTATCCTAGGTCTCTGGGGTGTCCAGCCTCTGGGTCATGGCCCTCCTGGCATTGACAGGGGTGGGTTCCCTCTCATAGTATGGGTCTCAAGCTGAACCAGTTTAGTTGGCCACTACCATAATTTCTGCTCCATCTTTGTCCGAACATATCTTGTAGGCAGGGCAAATTCTATGTCAGAGGTTATGTTGCTGGGTTGGGGTCCCAATCCTTCCACTGGAAGTCTTACCTGGTTACAGGAGATGGCCCATTCAGGCTCCATATCTCCCATTACTACTAATGTTAGCTAAGGTCACCCTCATAGATTCCTGGGAGATAACATTGCGCTAGGTTTCTAGCTTATTCCAGAGAATCCCCTGATTCCAGTTGTTTTTCTCAGTACTCTCTCCCTTGTCCTTCCCTCACTGATCCCTCCTGTTTCCATGTCTACTCCCCACCTAGACCTCTCCTCCTTCCACCTGTGATGTCTATTCTATTTCCCCTTCAGTGAGATTTGTGTGTCCACCCTGAGCCTTCCTTATTACTTAGTTTCTTTGGGTCGGTAGATTGTAGCATGGTCATCCTTCACTTTATGGCTAAGTATATACAGTGAGTATATACCATGTTTGTCTTTCTGGGTTCAGGTTACCTCACCCAGGATGATCCTTTCTAGTTCTATCCATTTGCCTGCAAATTTCATGATGTCATTGTTTTTAACAGCTGAGCAATACTCCATTGTGTAAATATACCACATTTTCTTTATCCATTCCTCAGTTGAGTGACATCTAGGTTATTTCCAGTTTCTGGCTATCACAAATGAAGCTGCTATGAACACAGTTGAGCAAGTGTCCTTGTGGTATCATGGAGCATATACCCAGGAGTGGTATAGCTGAGTCTTGAGGTAGAACAATTCCCACTTTTCTGAGAAACTGCCATATTGTTTTCCAAAGTGGCTGTACTCCAGCAGTGGAGGAGTGTTCCCCTTGCTCCACATCCTCAACAGCATGAGCTCTCANTTGTGTTGTTGGTCTTATTGTCATTGTGACAGGTATAAGATGGAATCTCAGAGTTGTTTTGATTTGCATTTCCCTGATGACCAAGGACACTGAACATTTCTTTAAGCGATTATCTGCCATTTGAGATTCTTCTGTTGAGAATTCTCTCTTTAGATAAGTACTCCATTTTTGAATTGGATTGTTTGGTTTGTTGATGTCTAGTTTCTTGAGTTCTTTATATATTTTGGAAATCATCTCTCTGCCAGATNTGGGGTTGATGAAGATCTTTTCCCATTCCNTAGGCTACCATTTTGTACTACTGATGGTATACTTTGCCTTACAGAAGTTTTTCAGTTTCATGAGGTCCCATTTATTAATTGTTGATCTTAGTGTCTGTGTGATTGGTGTTCCATTCAGGAAGCTGTCTGCTGTTGGGCCTCTTTCTTAGCAGCAATTCCATAAGGATGAGGCTATGTTCAGATTGAGCACCAAGATTGTGAAGCCCAATGGCAAGAAGCTAGAGTTCGAGTCTGGCATCTCTCAGGCACTGCCNGAGCTGGACATATTCTCAGATCTCAAGTCACAGCTATGGGAACTCAACATCACTGTGGTCAATTGAAGTTGGTAGTGGTTGGAAATTATAACTTTTGTACCTGTTCCTCAGCTGAAATTGTTCTAGAAAATCCAAGTCTGGCTAGTTCATGAATTAGAGAAAAAGTTAAGTGGGAAGCACATAATCTTCGTTGCTCAGAGGAGGATCCTGCCCAAGGCAACTTGGAAAATCCATACAAAAAATAAGCAAAAGTGCCTCAGAAGCCTCACCAACAGTAGTGCATNATGCCATCCTCGAGGACTTGGCCTTCCCAAGTGAAATTGTGGGTATGAGGATCCGTGCGAATGGATGGCAGCTGCTTAGAAAGGTCAATTTAGACAAAGCAGAGCAGAACAATTGGAGCACAAGGTCAAAGCTTATTCTGGTGTGTTTAAGAAGCTTATGGCAAGAGTGTTAATTTTGAATTCCCGGAGTTTCAGTTGTAAAGAAAATGACTGAATAAAGCATCGTTCATAGTTAAAAGAAAGAAAGTAAGAAAGAAGGAAAAAAAGGCAGAAAGAAAGACAGAAAGAAAAACAATGTTCTTACCAGATTATCCTGTGGGCAAGCTTATGGTACATTTTCTTAGTTGATAATTGGTGTGGGAGGACTCTCTGTGGGCAGTAGCACCTCTGTGGTTGGTGGTCCTGGTTGCTATAAGAAAGCAGGGTGTGCAAGCTGTGAAGAGCCAACCAGTAAGCAGCACTCCTCCAAGGTTTCTGCCTTGTTCTTGCCCTAAATTTCTTTGATAATGGACTGTGATGTGGAACTGTAAGCTGAGATAAACCCTTTCCTCCCCAAGTTGCTTTTGGTTATGGTGTTTTATCACAGCAACAGAAGCTCTAAGATAAAAGATTATTTAAATCTAAAAAGGTTTTGGTCAAGAATAGATTTTAGTCTGTCTTTAAAAACTAAGGCATTGTGGAAAATGATTTCTAGGTCTTTATAAGTGGAGTTAGTCTGGGTCTGAGGACCTAAAGCTGACCTTAGTCCCCATTCTCCCTGGGGCATCTTGGATTCTGTCTATTCTACAAATGAACTATGGTGAAAATGAGGTGGTCAAGAGGGGATAGTGCCTAACAGCTGTGAGAAGGTGTCTAAATGAAGACAGTCTAGTGATTTTTAGACTGCAAGCCCTGCAGTGTTTCATGGAAACTCCATTGTTCTCCCCAACACTCTTTGCCTCCTAATCTCAAGGCAGCTACAGTAGTTTGGGGGCTCAATGGTGATTTGAGATAGAATCAAATGTCTACATTTAGTTCATCTACTTAGAAATACTCTTAGCCTTTAAAACTGACCAACTGAGCCAAACTGTGCTTAGAGAAAATGGACAAAGAATTAATTAAAGCCACATTGCAATCTCAGATGTAACAACCAAGAGAATCAGTCAAATAATTTGTGATTACAATGGTAATTACTATTGAAGAAAACAATGTTGCCATATTTCTTAGAGTGATTAAATCAGGTAGACCCTATGAGTTTTTAAAATTGCTTAATTCTATACTCATAGTTATGCTTAGGCTTTTAAAAATAAAATTTGATTGAACAAGAGATACAAATTTTGTATTAAGACTTTTGCAGTGTTTACACAGTGCCCAAGTCAGTGTTCCAATAACTAAAAAGTTAATTACATCTGTGAAATATCAGTTAAAGTGTTTACAATTATCCAAAAAAAACACCTGGTTAATCAAACTTTTAATTCTTTATATACTTAATGTGTCTATAACACATATGTTACTTATTCATACATATTATTTAACATGTGATTATTATATTTTGAATGACTGAATTTGAATTGATNTCATTTTGCCAGTTTGTTTTCTAAAACTTNAAGACAATTCTAATTCAGTGGAATGAGTTTGTAGCTGTCACTAGTTTTTCAGTAATTCAAAGCTTTTGTTGAGTAAGCAGCAAGCTAGGTAATTGAGTCTTTTTACCAGTAACCTTGGTTCTGCTCCACTAATCTGTCTAAGGCAGACAAATGAACAAATGATCATTTCCAGATTGTGGTGAGAGATGAAAGAATATAGGACTTCCCACCTACATATCCTTGAATAAACCAGATTATACCTGAGCCCCAAGAATTCTGGTAAGAGGAGTGAGCAAAATACTCATTGCTTAAGGGAACAACTGGACACAGGCAAGGACAACAGGATTGTCCTAAGGAAGGATTTCCACAGTAATTTCATTGATGCAACTGTCAAGACAATTCCTTTTTTACTAAAATAATCTCAGGAAAAGCTTATGTGGATTTGTATGCTTTAGGACAATGTATTTCTCAAAACTCAGTATTTTAGATGTTCAATCACTCCCTAAGGATTTTAAAAAGTATGTTGAAAGTCTCTAAGAAATGCCTTTTAAATTCAATATAATAGCCCTTTGTGATATATGTGCCATCTCTGGGGAATATAGGTGCAATAGGCCAGGCATGAGTTATTTACTGATTTAATTAGACATTTTCTGATTCACAGGATGATTTTGAAGGATAGATAGAACAATAACCTTCCCATGCACAGCCATTATTCTACACCTAAATACTGTTGTGCCTTCACTCAAAGGCCTTCCACTGGGAAACAAGAACAAAAAGTTAAAGACCTTAAAATGAAAATGTTCGAGAATTCCACATCTTTCATAATTTATACGAGTTGTAAAGACTCCACAATTAAAACATGACCCTGTGTGTGGATCACAAAGTTTAGTAAACTCATTACAAGGACAAGGGCAGCAGCTGGGGAACCAGAAGTAGGCCACCAGGTACTAGTCACAATGGTGGCCAGTCAACTTTCAGAGTGACATTGGTAGGCTTCAGGGGACAGAGGAAGGGAGATTTTGGTGAGGGTAGGCAGAGAAGTACCTTGATCCTTAGTGGCTTATTTCCTGTCTCCTTCATTTGGTATCCCTCTAATCTGTCTCAACTGTTAGATGGTTATTGCTGGGTCCTAAGGGCTCCCTCAGGGGAGGGGGTGAGAAGGCTCAGCNTCAATGACACAGACACTGGCAGTCAATTGAAGGCAAATAGCAGACTCCTTTATTCCATAATGGGGAAGGCCTTATATGTCCTCCTCCCAGCACTCAAGCTGTGTCGAAATCTGGTGGCATTGTGTGGTTGTCCCTCATTGGCTGGGCACAATCAGGAACTCTGACAGCAATCAGGAACTCTGGCAGCACCTGTTGCTAGACCCTCAGGCAGAATCCATACAATCAGGAACTCTTACAGCAACNAGGAACTCTGATAGCACCTGTTGTTAGGCCCCCAGGCAGACTCCAGGTTGGCTCATAAGGAAGTACATTATGTGCATGCTTTGGCAACTGGTTTGAGCCAATTTCCTTGACCCTATGAGCCTGTCCTACTACAAGTGGTGATAACTCAGGATTTACACATGGGAGAACATGGAACTGTAGTACAACTTGAAGGTAATATTGCCTGTGTGGTACTTAAAACAGTGTTTGACATGTGGTAAGTGCTCAATGAACATTACTGAACAAGTTAATGAAAGGCTTAACACAAGCTGCTTTAAATGACTGATTACTTGTACTCTTGGAGTTATTATACCTTAAGTTGTTGATGTGTGTGGGGGCAGAAACATACATTAATGGTATAGATTTGAAGTATCCCATATAGCCTTACATGTTGAAGTCTTGGTTCCCATTGCAGAGTTATTAAGAGGTGGGGATTTTGAGAAGTGATCACAGGATCCTGAGGCTCTGCTTTCATCAGTGGATGTATAATTTGAAGACAGCTTTGGGAGGTATTAGAAATTAGGAGGTGGGGTTTGGCTGCAGGAAGTAAATACTATGAGTGTAACTTGGAAGGATATAATTCCCCCCTGGTTCCTTCCTTGTCCCTTTCTAATTTCTGGTCACCACAAAACAAGTAGCTCTGCTCCATGTCACCCTTGTGCATTTGGTCTGTTTCATCCCAGGCCCAGAAAAAATAGAGCCAGTTATCTATGAACTGAAACCATAAACCCAAATAATTTCCTGCTTTTCAAGTTATTTCTTTCATTACAGTGATAAAAACTAACACATACAGCAAGAAGCTTTTTATTACCTCTATTCCATGCATTTCATGAGACAGTGAATAAGTTGGCCCTCAAAATAGCTGTCAGTGGATAGCAAGAGTTTTCAATTTCAAGCTAATTTCACTTTTTAGGAGACATTTGATAAATTTAAGGACACATTTTTTTGATGTCACAATTTGAGAAGAGTAATGCTCACACCTGGGGAGGCATAGATGAGGTAAAAATCCTATGATGCAAAGGCAAACTCCCCTACCTCCACACAAAGAATTATCCAGTTACAAATCTCAGTAGAGCTATAGTTAAGCAAATGGCAGATTTTATATATATATAAATATATTATATCTATATCTATATCTATATCTATATCTATATATATCTATATCTATATNTATATATAAACCTTTGTACCATTATCTACTACTAGAGAAATACCTTGGTTAGAGCTCATTCTAGCCCTAAAATTCTATGATTCCAAATGCATGTTTTAACCATTGCCCCAGGAGGCTCATTCCAATTCCTGCAGTGAAGTTCCTCGTTGTGTATGTAACATACTGAAGGGTCTGATTCTACCATGCCAGGAGACCATTATTGGCATCATCTAATTATTGGCTGATGGGTATGTTGTTTAGAGTGGATTCTAAAATTGATCTATTAGTCTATAATCCAAAAAGCATTTGCAGGCTCACAGTCCCTCAGAAAAGCCATATAGAAGGACACTTACCCTTGGCCCCATTGTGCAGCTGTGCAGACATGCTGACCAAGGGCCTTTCACACACCACTGGGAGCACTTCAGGTCCCACCCTGAGGCCATTTCAACACAGTTTTACAGCTCATACTCAGCTACATCCTGCTCACTGCAGAAATCCTCAGTGAATTGGTGTGGGGAATAAGGCCAAATTTTTGAGATAGTGAGAAAAGAAGATGATGTTCAAACTCTGCTGTCTAAGAGTCTCACTGTATAAACAGACCTCAGAATAGTGGCTCAAAAAGACATTCAGCCCAATCTTGCAAATTGTCGGGGACTTTTATAATTTTATGATNTTCAGTTACTTAATCAATCTTTCGGTATTTACAGTTACTGATCCATCATGTCAAAAAAATTCTTACTGATTTGCTTTTATTATACTTTTACTTACTAATAAATTTGTCATTTGCTTTGTTGTGTTTATTTTTGATTCTTTGAGATTGGGTCTTGCTGGGTAGTGTAGGCTGGCTTTGACCTTGTGATCTTGCTACCTTACTTCCCAAGTGCTGGGCTTACAGATGTGCCAGATCATGCCAGGCTTGGATTTGAACTAGACTACTTGAAAGTGAAAAACTCATGGCCTAGACAGTGTTTCCTAGTGAGTAAAATAAAACAAAGTGAAAGATCAAAGTAGAAGGGGCTTGTTGAGAAGATGTATTTCATCAGAAGAGAGAAGGAGATGAGAGGAGGTAATGGAAAGGGGTAAAATTGAACAAAAATTCAGTATATACATGTATATAATTGTCAAAGAATTAAAAAAACTAAATCACAGATATATCTCTCCTGGCTTTCTCTNCTTTGTACATTCTGAAGCCAGTCTTCATGGCCCGCACCTCAATCTTTTCCAGTCTTTCCCTCATGGACCTTTGATACACCCATGCACAGAATCTCCCTCCTGGATTGGATCATCAGCATCTCCTACCTGTTAAGTTACCACCCCTGCACTCTGAATAGAATGTGGCCTCTTATTCCTCTTCACAGAGAAGACAGACCAGTAAGAGTCTTACTTCCTACCTTCAAAACTCCAGCTCAAGGGTGTCACTATTTTTTGACTTTTCAAGCTTACAAAGGGAACTCTGTGGTGGAAGATGGTCCTGCTGCCATCTCTACCACCACCTGCTTCACCTCTTCCTTTCAGCTGACTCCTAAATGTGCTTACAATTCTTTCATCTACCAAATCACTTTTTGATTTCACAATTTCTCCTGCCATTGCCCCATCTCTGCCCCCTTGACATCTGGACAACCAGATTTATTGGAAACTTGTTTTCTTGCTACCCTGATTTACTTTACACTAACAAAGTATCTCTCTCTTCCATTCCAACATATGTTCATTATTCAGGCTTCTCACACTAGTCACCCTCCCCTTACTTCACAGCCACTTCCTTGGTGCCCTTGGCAACACTAGGTTACAGTGTATAGGTAGCTGGAATTTTAATTTATGTCTCTTACACATGTGTTTGTGTATACCTGCAGACCTACCAATTGCTTGTTGGTACAAGCAATAACTACCAGTAAGACCTACCTTATTGATTGTCCCACAAGCATCAAAACTTAAGCACATCCAAACATGCTTTCCTTTGTGTGCATAGTGTGTACAAAATCTCACTCCTAGATGACTGCATCAGATCACTAGCATCTCCAACCTGTTGTATTACTAAATAACGTTGTCATCTACCAAGCTCTGAATGAAGAAAGCATTGGTTATCTTTGACCTTGTTGTTCAGTGATGCTTCTCATCTTAAATGTATCTAGAGCATAGCTAACTCTTTATTCTTTTGCTACTTTTTTATACTTCGAAGTTATGTGTGCAGATGGGCTATAGTGACTATACATTTCATTTCAAAGAGTGTTAAAAAATGTGTAGTAAAAATGGAAGTGCCATGATATGGGTCTTAAGTGTTCTGCCAAGGTCTATATATTGAAGTTTTATTCTCCCCAGTAGTTCTGTTGAGAAGTGGTGGAAACTTTAAGAGGTATGGAACACCTTGCTTATTTGGAGTATGCCCTCAAAGAGGATAATTGGGACCCTCGTAATTTCTTATTCTTTTTCCCATCCCTGCCATGAGGTGGGTAGCATTGTTCTATCACAACTCCTTGTCCTGATGGACATTAGGTCTAACTAATCACAGACTTAACCCTTTCAAATTATGTGACCAAATAAACCTTCCTCCTTATAAGTTGACTTTTTCGTGATTTTGTTATAGTAACAGAAAGGTGTGTAAGGGTGTTGGATCATATGGGGTCAAGAACCACTGTGAAATTTATACTGAGGTTTTTGTACTAGCACACTGCTTTAACTCCCAAGATCTTATATCCTGTGATGGTTAATCTCATCGGTCAATTTGTTGACATCTAGAACCACCTGAGAGATAGGTCCCTGGGCGTACTTTAGGGGATTATCTTGATTAGGTTAATTGAGGTGGGAAGATCCACCCACTGCAGGTGGCATCATTCCCTGGGCTGAGATCCTGGACTGTAGGAAGGTAGTTAAGCACATTTATCCACTGCTCTGCTTCCTGACTGCAGACAATGTGATACAAGTTCTTACCACCAGGCCTTCTCCACCATGGTGGACTGTGTCCTTGAACTGTGAGCCACAATAAATCCTCCTTCCTTAGTTGTTTTTGTCAAGGTATTTTATCACAGCAACAAGAAAAGTAACTAGACATATTCCATGCTGTTTGCCTCTCTGCATCTTCCCATCAGAGAGTAAGCCCCTGAGTTGTGTCTACTACTAACAGTAAGTGCTTCATAAAACATCATTCCATAAACCATATTTCTATTTCTACCACTGTATCTTTAAATTGAATCAAACCAGGTGGGAAGAGAC
>LZPO01066563.1:0-18007 GCA_001675575.1 Neotoma lepida
TAATTAAATGTGTTACATGTACAAAACAGAATGTTATTCAGCCATTAAAGAAAAATGAAATTTAGGGAAAGTGTGTGGACTGGGAAAGTATGATATTAAGTGAGGTCACCCAAACTCAGAAAGAAAGAGACCCATGTTCTCTGTCACATACAATCCCAGCCTGTGATGTAGTGTGGGCATGGTGTAACATGTTAGAAAGCAGAACAAGGAAGAGTTATGTGAGGTGACAAGGAAGGGTAAGATGCAGCAAAGTGTCTGTAAGTTGTGAAGAAGATAATTGTTTTTCTAGTTTCAACTCTACTATGGTTTTTCCTTATTTTGTGGTAGGTAAGTACATAAAACTGTGATTGGCAGTGAAAGTCTAAAACCATAATCAAAGCTCCATGGCTTCAGAATGGCTGTTCTAACTGTGTGGAAGTTCAATAGGATTTGGGACTTGACAAGTGTTGGGGTGGCTATGCTAATGGAGCTGTGTGTTGTGTTCATTGTGAGTCCATTATAATAAAGTGATGTGTGTGTGTGTGTGTGTGTGTGTGTGTGTGTGTGTGTGTAAGAAGCTCTGAATTTCAGAGGACAGCTTACAAGAATAACAGATACTTTTCTGTCATACTTTCAGCTTTTTCTTCCTTTGACAGATCAGAAGGTTTGCAATGTTCTTTCAACAGGCCTCTAAATCCTAGAAATAAGTGATTTCAAAAGAGGTATTAACTACCAGAAATGGCTCCCACACTAATTTTTAGTAGAGGGGAATTTGTTATACCTGTTCCCAGTTCTTATACCCAGTACCATGAGTCTTCAGTGAAAGGGACAAATGGAATGGGCAGTGAGGGTGATTGTGATTCTTTTTATCTGACTCTTTTCAGGTTACACTGATTAAGACTTTTTGGAAAATGTTTGTCCATGTTTAGGCCTGTGCATTATTCATTGATATGGTTAAAACTGATTTTATAAAACAATATCATGAAACGTTTACTCATGCTATGACAAAAAGCTGTACAAAAATTTATTAGATTATTCTGAACAATCCACAACTAAAAGCTTAGGAATGACCTACTTCTAGAACTTTCTATTTAATATTTTCAGACTATGGTTGAGGACACTAACTGAAACCAAGAGTACTGGGGGGTGGGGCGTCTGTACCTTCCCCAACCATGTTACTATTCACTCCTCTCACTTCTCTGAGCTGTAGCAGCCTCCTTGAGGTTGCTCTTTACTTTCTTGTCTTATTCTCTGCCTTAACTAGGTCTTCCAGGTGGCCATATGTCTCCTGCATCTCTCTAGAGCTTGCCGAATTCCATCTTCCCAGGGATGCTGAGCCTGGCCTCCTGTGCACACCACAGCCTGTGCTGTTGCTTCACTGCATCTTCCTGCTGGACCATAAATTCCCAGAGAACAGGAATTTCCAGTGAGTTTTCTCTCCAGCCCTTCACACAGTGCCTGGCTCACAGTGCACAGTAAGTGTAACTGACAATGTGAATGTGGACAGAATGCTGCAGAATCTGGAGAATGAGTTCCTTACCTGACAGAGCAGCAAGAAGTGCAATTACAACTAGAGTGAGGATGATGATCACTGCATAGTAGCAGTAAAGCTTAATCGGAGACACGGGGGAGACGAGTCTGAGACATTTTTTTGGAGCTTTTTACCTGAAAATATAAATATCAGAACATTAATCTCAAGAACCTGCAAGAGCAGGTAAAGGAGACCGAGAAAAAGGTAACGTTGTCTGCTCAACATTCTAGTGTGACTCTGGGGGTCCTAGCTAGGACAATAGAGCAAGAATAAAAACTAAGAGTCAAGTCGCATCAAGATAAAAGTGTTAATATTCAGATGACATGGATTTATCTATATATAAATTTCCAAGATGTCTGTTAAAAGGACTCTAAAAGTAATGAATGAGTTTACAATGTTGCAGGAAAATATGCCAATGCAGAAAATAATTTTCATTTTCATACACCAGCAATTGTCAAATGCAAACAATTGTATGAGGGTAGAAAATTTCACAGCACTGCTAAACACACAATTATACATCTAATGAAACATTGGGTTTTAAAAACTCTCTGTACAATGTAGGTACAACTTCTTCTGAGAGACATAGACAGAGACAGAGACAGAGGCAGACAGACACACAGAGGCGGTAGAGGGACCCTGTCAGTCTATTGTTTAACTTTTTTTCCTTTTTAGGGACCAGAGAAGAGTGTTCATTGCACTAAATCCAATTTATTTTTCTGGTGCATAGGTAAAGCTTTTGGTATTATAACCAAGAAAATCTTTGCCTGAGACAAGCTCTCATTCATAAAAATGTTTTTCATTTTTTCTTCAAATACCTTTAAGTTCTAGGGTTCATGTTTGGGTCTGGGATCCGTTCTGAGTCTNTTATAATGCACAGGATGAGGTGTGAGTCTTACCATGAAAACTCACTGTCCAAGCATCATATGCACAAGAGTTTTCATCCTTTCTCTACCTAAGAATTGTCCACTTTCTCCGGTCTACAGTACATGTGCATACATACTGTAAACACACATTGGTTTTTAAAAAGAAAAATGAGCCAAAATATTGAATAAAATGATGCTTACATAGTAAGTACATGCATTAACTATGCTTAACATTGCCCCATTCAGAGAAAAATAGTTGAAAAAGAGTTTAGCATTTTGTTACAATGAGACTACCTTTACCTCATGGCCTGGATCTAAGGGAAATTCTGTTTACATAGAAAACCTGTCTGTATTTACAACAACTTTATGAGTTAACCGTGTATTTTGCAACAGCTCAAACATCCCTGAGCTTGTGACAAAGTAAACCAACATTACTCAGCACCAGGGAAAATGATGGAAAAGGGAAATCGAAGCTCATACTTGCACCTGCCCATATCTTATGCTGATTAAAGGATCCTCAGTCTGCTGTCCCCACAGGTCTCTAAGATAGGCCACATACACCAAAAACAAATTAAACAAATAAATGCAACCAAACCAACCAAGCAATCAATCATCAGGCAAAAACCATGTCTTAGGCTTTTGTAATTAATTTATTGTTCATTTCTCTTGCCCAGAAATACTTAAGTATTGTATATTCTTCTAGAGTAACTAATGTAACAGAAGCCTTCATGCGTCTCCACTTCTACCGAGACCCACTGTGACAGGCTAATAGGCAGCTCCTCTGAGGGTCCCTGACGAATCTCTTCTCTATCTTCTAGTTTGAATCAAATTGCATTAAAATACATACGTATTTCTACGTCTTGCAAGTAGTCTGGTATAGTGAANTCTGTCTCTAGCATGCTCATGGAAGCCTCTTCAACCTTTGCAGCCCTCATCTGTGAGATGAGAGGAAGAGACTCAACTGAATTCAGGAAGAGGTTTGAAACTTGAAACTGTGGAGGAGACAGAGCCTGTATTCTGTATGTTGTTGCTGCTAATAAAGCCCAATCTCTCTACTCCTTATCAACTACTCCTTATCAGTCCTGAACAAGTCACCTCTCTGCATATAGTTTTCAGTTTCTGGAAGAAACAGAATTACAAAGTAGGCAATTATGAAATGATATTAAGTGTACTTTAAACACAGTAAGTGAAACTGATAAATACTTTAGAATTTGAAAATATCCTTATCACTGATTCTTTAAGAAAAATACTGCTTTGACTAAAATCGTAATTATTAATTTGAGAAAGTATTTATTTATTTATTTGTTCTTTCAAAGAGAGTCTCACTGTGTAGCTCTGGGTAGCCTCAAACTCACTTATATAGACCAAGTTGGCTTCAAACTCATAGAGATCAGCTTGCCTCTGTCTTCTAAGTGCTATCAATAAAGATGTAAGCCATCACACTCAGGCTAACTATTTTAATTTTAGAACATGTTTACTTATAGAATCTTTAGATTTGGCTAATCTGATAATATTCAGTAATTCTGATGTTCATTAGAAGAATGAGGGAGCTACTGAAATGGTGGTAAAGGAACGCAGAGCTAGAGAGCCATGACCTATCCAGGGATCTATCCTGGTCAGGGGCTTCATTCCTCAGTGGGTGCTCCACAAAGAGTACAGGAACAGATCTGTATGAGAGGTCTCATTGCATTATTATGATAAGTGAATTGGAATCATACAACATTTCTATCAGCAGTGTGATAGAGTGATAGATAGAAAGAACTAAGTACAGCAGATAAGAGAGGAATGAGCATGCAGTGCATGTTGGGAAGTGTAATATAGGCAGTGCACTAGAGAAGAGTATTGTGCTATATTCGCCTAATGGGATGGACAGTGATAACAGAGAGCCATGTTCTGATACACCCAACAACGTAAGAACATTGCATGTGTACTTTGCCTTGTTGTCGTTTTTTTAATAGAGAGCAAGAAAAAAAATCTCTAGAGATCGGTAAACACATATTATTCTGGCTATAAAAAAACAGTATATAAATGTTCAGGGGTGATGTATTATAGCTGATGGAAAAATAAATACTTGTAACTATATTGTAAAACTTTGGAATAGTTATTAATGTTAAGCATAATCAAACCATGCTATAGTAATTTTATTTTTTTACATGTGCACAAAGGCATGCACAAAATGGACATACTAGTATTATTTCTAACAGCCAAACCAGAAACTTAGATGTTCATTAATAGCAGTATAGAAACACACTATGCTGTATTTGTGTGGTGGGCATACCAGGCATCACTCACGAAGAACCCATTCATGTTTGGAAGGTTTCTCCATCCTGCCCTCCCACGAGGCCCTGCATTCTTCCATCCTGGCGGTCCCACAGCCACTTACAAAATAATGACTCAGAGGCGTATATTAATTATAACTGCTTGGTCATTAGCTCAGGCTTATTACTTACTAGCTCTTACACTTAAACCCAGCCCATTTCTATTAATCTATATGTCACCATGTGTTCCAAGGCTTTACCTGCGTCCCATTACATGTTACTCTCTGGACAGCGGGATGGCGTCACCTCACTCAGTTTTCCTCTTCCCAGAACTCTCCTTGTCTGCTTATCCTGCCTATACTTACTGCTTGACTACTGGCAAATCAGCATTTTATTTATCAACCAATCAGAGCAATACATATTCACAGTGTACAGAAAGATACCCCCATCACATTCATGCTAGGTAACAGCATGAATAACCTCAAAATCCTAATAAGAAGTGAGATCATGGTATACATGGGAAACAGTTTCATTTTTATCAATTTCAAAACCATGCATTTAAACACACTGTAAGTATACAGTGTAGGAAAAGGATGAGCCAAGAGAATAGATGTTCTGAAAACAGTGGGTGGCTTATTTAAGTATGTCACCCCAAGAACACTGGAGCACTTGTTCAGGAAAAATGATACTCAAGAGAGCTTGAAATGGAATCTGTTCTTCCAACCCAAAGTACCAGTGTTTCTTGAGGCTGCAGCTTTACCAAGCTTACCTGATATGGCAAAGCCAAAACCTGCACCAATTTCACATCCTCTGACTCTCAGTTGACTTCAAAATTACTGATTTTTTACACAGCTTCTGTGGTGTCTGCCTCCTCTAAAAATCTTAGGTCAGGTAGTAACACATGTAAGAGCCCATCTCTGTACATAGACACTGTCACAGTTTTTAATGTTTTTTTCTGGGACTGAGACCCAGACTGCCTCTTCATAGATTCCAGAGGTCATAGATTAAAGGGCAAGATAACAAACTTCTAGAGTCAGATGTTCTTGCTACTGATAATAGAAAATATTTAAATTTCTTTTCAAGGAAGAGTAATTGTTAATCCCTAAGATGGGGGAGAAAGACCACTGACCCGACTCATCATGGCCAAATTCAGTAGAGCAAGCAATTAAATAANGCAATATTTTGTATTTGTGTACATAGACTGCCTCAACCTAAGGTGGAGTTTGAGGAGGTCAGCCATGGATGTGAGGAAGAAAAGGCTTTTATAACTCAGGGGTAGGGGGCTTCCTACCATAAGGGATGTGGTAGGCAAAACAGATGTGGTCACAGGAGCAGAACTAACAAGTTAGTCCTAATGACCTCTTGATACCAAGGCATGGCTGCAAGGTGGGCATAATAAGGTAATCATAACAAGAGGTCATTATAACAATAGGTGGTCATATAACCTTTTGAAATAAAGGTAGGGCTGCAAGATGGTCATAAACAACTTACTGAAACAAAGACATGCTTTCCATTCCTGGAACAGACAGTACAGAACTATTTGTAATTAAGGTTATAGGTGGGGCACACTGAAAAAAAGAAGCTTAATCATAAACAGAAATGAACCTAGTTTGTCTTTACTGTAAGACGAGTTCCAAGTCCAAGATAGAGGAAAGTTGGTTCTTCATAGTAAAAACTGAGCCTCCTGAAGTTAGCTAGAAGCTTCCCAAGGAATATGTGACATTTTTTTGCACAGGCTCATGGGAGTTTCCATTGCTCTAGGATTCCAGCTCATCCCAAAGATGCCCCCTCCACGATTCCAGTTGTTTCTCGTGGTACTCTTCCCCAACCTGATCCCTCTTGTTCCTATCCCCATTCCTTCTTCCAGTACCCTCCCCCATCCACTGGCAATGTCCATTCTATTTCCCCTTCATAGTGAGCTTCATACATCCCTACCTTGAATCCTCCTTGTTAACTTCCCTGGCTGGGATGGCCACCTGTATCTGAAGAGAAATAGTGGAGGAGGAGTGGACAGGGTAGGAGGTTGGGAGGGTGGCTGGGAAGAGGGGAAGGGGAAAGATTTGGTTAGGATGTGAAAACAAGAAAAAAAATCAAGGTAACTTCAGATATATGATGAAAGAAAGAGGGTTTGAAGAAAGGATTCCTGTTCTCACTTCTTAGAGGTAATAATATACGTTTTGCAAAAAATAAATTGATGGAGATATCTTTCTGTATGCTGTGAGTATCTGTTGCTCTGATTGGTTGATAAACAAAATGCTGGTTGGCCAGTAGCCGGGCAGGAAGTATAGGTGGGATAAGCAGACAAGGAGAATTCTGGGAAGAGGCAAGGCTGAGGGAGGAGATGCCAGCTGCCGCCAAAGGAACAACATGCCAGCAGACTGGTAAAGCCACTGAACATGTGGCAAAACATAGATTAATAGAAATGGGTTAATTTAAATATACGGGCTAGCTAGCGAGGAGCCTGAGCCATTAAGCCATAGTTTGAAGATAATATAAGCCTCTGTGTGTTTACTTGGGTCAGTGCAGCCATGGACAAAACATTCTCCTACAAGAAATAAAATAAAATAAAATAAAATAAAATAAAATAAAATAAAATAAAATAAGAATCTTAGCACTCAAGAGGTCAAAGCAGGAAGACAACTGGTGTGAGCTGAATTTGGACTACAATGCTATTTCCACTTTCTCTTTTATCAGGTTCAGTTTAACTGGATTTATATTGAGGTCTTTGATCCACTTGGACTTGAGTTTTGTGCAGGGTGATAGATTTGGATCTATTTGTATTCTTCTACATGCCAACATCCAGTTATGCCAGCATCATTTGTTGAAGATGCTTTCTTTTTTCCATTGTATAATTTTGGCTTGTGTAAAAACTCAGATGTCCATGTGTGTATGGATTTACATCTGGGTCTTAGATTTGATTTCATTGATCCACCAGTCTGTTTTTATGCCAGTACTACACTGCTTTTATTACTATAGCTCTGTAGTAGAGCTTAAAATCAGGGAGAGTGATACTTCTACATTAATGTATAGGATTGTTTTAGCTATCCTGGGCTTTTTGTTTTTCCAAATGAAGTTGAGTATTGTTCTTTCAAGATCTGTAAAGAATTTTGTTGGAATTTTGATGGGGATTGCATTGTTTGTGAATAGAACACCAGTGGCACAGACACTAAGATTGGCAATTAATAAATGGGACCTCATGAAACTAATAAGTTCTATAAGATAAAGGACACCATCAATAGGACAAAACAGCAATCTACAGAATAGACAAATATCTTCACCAACCTCACATGTGACAGAGGGCAGATCTCCAAAATATATAAAAACTCAAGGAATTGGACATAAAAATACCAAATAAACCAATTTTAAAATGGGGTATATATCTAAACAGAGAATTCTCAATAGAAGAATCTCAAATGGCTGAGATACACTTAAAGAAATGTTCAATATCCTTAGCCATTGGGGGAACACAAATCAAAATGACTGAGATTCTATCTTACACAGTCAGAATGGCTAAGATCAAAAATACAAATGATAGCTTATTCTGGAGAGGATGTGGAGTAAGGGGAACATTCCTCCACTGTTGGTGGGAGTACAAACTTGTACAGCCACTTTAGAAATTAATATAGCAGTTTCTCAGAAAACTGGGATTTGATCTACCTCAAGACTCAGCTATACCACTATTGGGTATATACACAAAGTATGTTCAATCATACCACAGTTTGCCTGGAAAATTGTTTTAAGTTTACAGGTCTTTGGATTATATATTATGGTTTCTGATTTTGTGTTTTTAATGGGATTTCTGTGTGTACAAATGTGTATCTTTCTGTATATGTTTCTTGTGCTTTTGGCTCTTTTTTATGTTTTTTTTCTTTGTCCTATTCTGGCTTGTTTGTTTTTATTTTATGTTATTAAATTAAATTTAATTAATTAAATATTTTTTATATTCTTGTTTTTTTTCTAGTAAGAAAGAGAAACAAAGAGCATGGATTTGAGTGGCTAGGAAGATGAGGAGGATCTGGGGGAGGAAAACCATACTTAGAATATATTATATATAAATCAATTTTTAATAAAAAAGGAAAATAAATAAAATGAAAAGAAAATTGTTAAAACAATTACAATTTGAATAAACTTTCAAACATTTTGAGATTATAATATAATTACATTTCCCCCTTCCCTATACTATATATGCATTCCCTCCTTGATCTCTTTCAAGTTTATGACATATTTCCCATTGTTATTCATGCAATCATATATATATATACATATATATATATATGTGTGTGTATGTATGTATTTCTAAATTGAACTGCTGAGTCGATATATTGTTACTTGTATGTTTGGCACTGGATAATCACTTGGTGTGCTCTTCCCCCTCAACATTCCTTAATTGCTTGTAGTTCTTTGTGTGGGTTGAGCCTCAATTGACCATTCTGTTTTGCACATTTAAAATAGTCTCAATACATATAAGTTTAATATTATTGCTTATGCACTGAATGGTTTCTATCATCTTTCTATTTCTTCCTATTCAGAGACATACTCCCAACCTCCAAAAAGCAAAACACATTTCCACCAATTTCACATTAAACCGTGATGCAACACCTTCCTGGGAGTCTGTTCCTATTCTTCCCAGATACAGTTAGCAGCTCTGAACTAAAGGAACAAACACATCCCAGTTCACATTAGTGGGACAGCTAGTTTATCACAAATGTGGGTGATCACTCACAAACACTATGTTGAAAGATATTAAAAAAATAGCAAAACATCATGAAAATTATCAGCTCCAGATTACCTCTGCCTCATTGCCCTTGGACCCTCTGCTTTTGACAACCTGATATGATAGAGAGACCAGATGAGTGACGAGCATAAAGGACAGCGTTTTATGAGGCAAAAGGCCACAGCTTTTGGAGCAAAAGCAGATCACACTCAGTATGACCCTTGAAGCCTGATGGTTGTTTAAACTCATACATGTGTAGTTACAAGAGCAATGATCCCCAACACACAGTTGCCATAACCCCAGCCCCCATCCTGTAATAGGGTGTGATTGAAGACCTTGATTTGGAGAGATTTTTCTGAATCAAGTAGATGTTCTAACTTAATCATGTAGGTCCTCAATAGCGAAGATGACATAAGAGAAAAAGTTAAAGTAGTTACACTTTTGGCTCTGAAAATGGAAGAAGGGACCCTTGCCATGAAAAGCAGATGGACTCTAGAGACTATTAGGCCAAGGCAGAGTTTGCTCTTAACCCTCCAAAATAAACTTGACCCTACTGTAAATTTTAGTCCAATAAGATCTCTTCTGAATCCCTGGCCTTCAGAACTGTGATAGAGATTCATATTGTGGCTGTTTTAAGCTTACTTATACATTTTTAAGATTTGTTTATTTCATCTCCATATGTATAATTGTTTGCCTGCATGTATGTCCTGNATGTATGTGTGTGCATCATGTACATACCTGGTACCTGCAGAGATCAGAAGAGGGCACTGGATGCAGTGACACTTGAGTTAGGGATGGTTATGGGCCACCATGGAGTGTTAATAACCAAACCTGAGTNCTCTGCAAGAGCAGTCAGTGCTCTTAACCACTGATCCATCTCTCCAGACCCTCAGTGGAATTTTGTTTTTTAAGTTAAAGCACTAATATAAAACTGGGTTTGTTTCATTGCTGTGGTTTTTCTGCTAGAGACAGGATCTCACTATGTAGCCCTGGCTGGCCTGGAACTCTCTATCAATACCAGGCTGGCCTCAAACTCACCGTGATCTTCTTGCTTCTGCCAATGGCTGCTGTGGTTAAAGATGTGCATCACTACACCCAGCCTATACAACTTTTATAATGTGACTTTGTATATCTCCTGAAATGTATGCAATAACTTTATCTAAACAGTGCTGGCGGCAGGAGACANTGTGATCATGAAGCAGCTGAGTGCCAGGCAGGGCTCACTGATGCTGTCCTTCATGACAGAAGCATAGATCCAGTTTATCACTATGCAGGAAAATAGCAAAATTCAAATTTCATTTCCTTCAACTGATGGTGAATTAACTATGAGAATGTTTTGAACAGCTGTCACCTGTGGGTGGCAGCAGTGTCACTAAAAAGTTAGAGTCTAGTGAAGACTATCACTGTTCTTTTCATTTTCGACTCCACAGTGCAACAGTGGAAGAACAGGACATTAAGCATTTACTGAGCCTGGTGAGACATATCCATAGATAAGCTTGCCAGTAATATAGCCATCCACTGACCTATTTTACGTATGAAGAAGCCCTGTAACAGGCTTCATAAATTTTCAAGGTACTGGATTATAAATAGGGATTATAAATAGAGTAATCTACATTTTCTTGGCATGTGACTTAGAAGCCATTTTGTACATGAATATTATACCGGCTGGGGTTACAACATCAATCAAACTTCTTTTGTGAATTAATGCTGTAGTGCTGCAGTTTTCTCAGGGAAATGTTCCATCCTGAAGAGAAACTAGGGAGACAGGAAGTTAAACAACTCAAAACAGCTCCAGGAAGTCTCTGACATTAGCAGATTCACTAGTCCCTTTCCTCCCCAAGAGTGTATGTGCAGTAAGTGACTGCCAAGAGTCACTCTCAGACAAGCCCAGCTGCCTGGGAGAAGTAGAGACCAGCACTATAGCCCAGAAGAGGCACAGACCCACTGAGGCCCTGGAAAGGGCACTGTGGTAATTTGGATGGGAATGGCTCCTGTAGGTCCTGTATTTGAATGCGTGGTCCACATCTGGTGTATATTTGGAGAAGATCAGGAAATATGGCCTTATTAGAGGAGGTGTGGCCTTTTTGGAGGATGTGTGATATTACTACAGGAGTTACGTCACTGGGGTATAATTCAAGAGGGAGTCCCATAGTCACTACCATGAGAACATACCTTCCTCACACATATGGTTTGAACACTTGTTTTGGATACACTGTGCTGTTCTCCGAGAATACAGAAGTGAATTACACACAGGACCTTCTCATTAGTTTGTTGTAAATAAAATTGACTGCAAAGCAAAACGGTCAAAATAAAGTAGAAGCAGAAAACTGAGAAAACTATTTTCCTGAATTAAATAATGCTTGTATTTCAGAAAAAAAATAAAAACAGGCTAAGACCAGTGGTTGTGGCACATGACTAAAAACCCAGCACTTAGAAGGTAGAGGAAGACAGATCTCTGAGTTCAAGACCAAACTGGTCTACAAAGCAAAGCAAGGTTCAGGACAGCCAAGGCTACACAGAGAAATACTGTCTGGAAAAATAAAAACATAAGAAAGAAAAAAAGAAACAAAAAACAGTAACAGACTCAAAAGAAGAGAAGTCTACTACAGAGAAATGAACATTTTTTATTTCATTTCATTATTTATTTGTGGATGTGTATATGTACAGCACAAGTTTGAAGGTCATAGGACAAACTTGCTGNNGAAGGTTTTCTACTTNCAACATGAGGATCCAGGTGTTGAACTCAGGTTATCAGTCTTAGTGGCTAGTGCCTTTACCTTCAGAGCCATATAACTGGCCCTGAACGAATACTTTAATAAAGAGTAAAGATATGTCCTTTGTGGTGACACATAGTTCCAATTCCAGCCATTTGGGGATTACATAGCAACTTTGTTATAAGATAAAATTTATAAAAAGGGATGGTGGTAAGTATCAGTAGTACAGTGTTTGCCTAGCATGCATGAGGAGGTTTAAGCTGTATGTCAATAAAGTAAGAAGACAGAGTTAATGGAAGAGATGCTTGCGACCTGTTATTTCGTCCTTTTTGGGACTCATCAGTACAGTGTAGCATATGATCAAAAAAATTAAAATATTTTGTTCCTAAAACTTAAAATGTGTAAATGATTGCAAGATTAGGCATCAANTGCTTTGAAAGAGGTTCAGTAATNAACTGTCTCCTTATCTGAAATGAANCTAATAAAGAATAAAATTCAAATGACATTCTCATATATAAAACTCTCAAAAAAGTTAAATTAGGAAACTACAATGACANTTGCTTATAAAATATTCTTAGTCTATTCTAATTAAAAAAGAACACTGAGAAGTAAAGTTTAAAAACATTTGACAATNGTATTAAATCACAGAATGTGATCCCATCTAGATCTCCCTTCATATTGGTCACTGAATTTTGTAAAAGAATCATGACCATGTTTACAATAATATTTGGAGGCTACAGAACAATTATCATCTTTCTTGTGATTATTGAATCATTTCCATGGGTTCAGTCAACCCACATTTTTAGGTCTTATGCATTTAATACAACAACCAATGAAAAATTCANATCTGGTCATAAAAATGGAGCTCACTAATACAGATAGGATTGTACTTTAGATTTAAGATACNAGTACTAACTCATACCTAAACACCTATTTAATTTAGAATCATCTGTGTTCTTCCAATATCCTGTATCTATGATCCTCTAAGTGAGTTTTCACCTTCGATGTCAACACATATTATTGATGGATTTTGATGATTTTAGCAGATCAGGAGTAGAGCAGCAACTGTAGATAACAGGTCACAGAGCATCTGTTTCTCATGCATGCTTTGGCACATTCCCTACCCTGGGTTTAAAATGTCTGGGCACTGGGAAGTATATCTGTTGGACTTGCTACAAATCCACTTCTTATGTGTGTAGTCCCTGGCACTGCTGATCCTACTGTCGTTCAGGTAGGCACATTCTCCTCCTCCTTGGGTGAGAACCCTAAAGCAAAAAACAAACAAAAAATTTTCACACAGGCCATATTACATTCAAACACCTGAACTAGTTTTTCACCTAGCATCTTTTACATGCTCAGGGTTCGACTCGAACACCACACCTTTATCATTTGTCCATGTTGAGTCTTGTAATGTTTGTAAAGGCGTTTGACTGGTGCTTGATGTCATGTTCAAATGGACTGCTGCCATGGTGTCTTGACTGAAAAACCCATTTCTTATTAAATTTCTGAGAGGTCTTTAAGGATGAACATGACTCATGTTTTATTGTTCCATTCATAACAGCTGTGCTCACATCCAGGAGCTGTCTCAGAGCTCTTTGATGATGAGCCTTTAGAGGAGGCTCCCAATGCCCCTGGAGTCTCTGCTTCTGTGACAGATGCAGCTGTGCAAACAGCTGTCTGACAAGTCCTACCCCAGCGGTTCTGCAGTGGCTTCCTGGGGTTTCAGACCTCTCACNGCCCATCCTAGGTTCTGTCTACTTCTCACAAGGATGTCTATCATCAAGGAAAACTTTTGATTGGTGATGGAGCAGACAATATATACCCCAGGTGCCATTATCGTGCTAAAGATTTTGAGTGAAATCACACTAAGTAAAAGCTTTGAAAATGATGGCCAATAAATGGGAGAACATCCAATAGATTTAAATTTGAAGGTATGTGGAGTTTTCTGGGGATTGGCTGTGCATGTAAGCACATACTTTACCTCTGAGACACACCTTCACTTAGAAGGTTTATATTTCTTCCTTTCCAATACAGTTGTGTCACATGACACTGCCTTTCATCTCTTATAGATACAACTCACACACTTCACAACAAATGATCACAGTAGAAGAAAAAGTGTTCTGAAAACATACAAGTTGTTATATTTGGTGTTGTCTGTCCACCTCCAAGGGAGCTCTGGTGACTCTCTGTGCAGGCCGATCCAGTGGTCAGAAGCNCCCTTATATCTCTTCAGGAAATTCTGTCATAAAANATGGAAAGCAAATACANGAGTCTNTCAGCTTCAGATGACTCTNGAGTCTCTCTGCCCTANAGCCTCCTCTAGGGATGGCAGCTGAGGGTCATCAATTTTGAGGCATAATGATCCTCAGTTAGCAGTGGATGCATTTTACATCCTTAGTTCAAAANACATTGCTGACCACCCTTCCCATTGTGGNTTGGAAAGTCCCTGATGAAATATGTCCTGGAAATTTTTAACAGATGTCAGATTCAATACACAACATGTGANTACTTGGAGGAAAACTNACTGACCAGAAGTTATCTCAGTAGATTGTATGTCTGGCCTTACAGGTTTTAGTATGAGCACTACATGAGAACATGTCTCTGCAATGTCTCAAGGCTCCAGGCAGAAGCAATAACACCTACAAATGGCACACACTAATATGCTCCCCATGTGCCCCATCTGCCTGGGGTGGGGTTCTTTCTCATGCTTCAGCTTTAAGATCTCTATCTCAAGACAATATATATTCAACAGAGCAAACAACCAATCCTGACCCTTTCTTACCAGCTCCTCCAAGCTGTCAAATAGAGCTAGATGAGCCCCCAGTGCCATGCAGGAAGTCTGGCTGGATGTCCAGTTTCTCACGTCTTCAGAAAAATAAAAACATTTACTTCCAAATCCAATCCAGTCTCTTGGGCAGATGGCATAGAAAGATCCAGGGCTCTCACTGAGTGATTCTACTAAAATGAAGACAGTGCCATGAAATATAATAAAGACACATTTCCATGTCTGGTTCCTTTGGCTACCCATCCAAGTCCCAGTTGTGAGATGTGTTCTTGGACTATAATTTCATAACTGATCACTAGGAGACCCCTCCTAGCATGATGGTCCCCATCCCAGAACTTTCCAGTTGGTTCTGAGGAATGCTTTATGTTCTTATTTGTATTTTATTTTGTATTTTGAGATAGAATCTCACTGTGTTCCCCTGCCTGGCCTGGATCTCACTGTGTAGACTGCACTTGTCTAGAGCTTGTAGTAATCCTGTTGGTTGTGCCTCCTCAGTGCTGGGACTAAAGCCACTATACCCTGCAAGGAAATCATTTCTAGGCCATCAGACCCTTAGGACTGTTCCTGATTCCTGGAATTCTACAGCTTCCTTTCCCATAATCCTCCTTCACATCCTGCTTTTCTCTTGACTAAAGAAATAAAACTCCTCATTTGCCTGGATTTTACTATAGAGAAATGCCAGTCTGCAAACCATGGCATAGGCAAAATGTTTAGTAACAAAATTTTAATTATGGGTTTCCTATAATTCTATCAGATACACATTAAATGTATATAAACACATGGTGGGTCTTGTTAGAACCAGTCAGAATGGCTATCATTAAGAAATCTGACAACAGTGCTGGGCAGTGGTGACACATGACTTTAATCCCAGTATTTGGGTGGCAGAGGCAGGCAGATCTCTGTGAGTCTGAGGCCAGCCTGTTTAGAAGAATGTGCAGAAATAGGGACACTTATTTACTGCTAGTGTGAGTACTGACTGATNCAGCCAGTATGGAGGTTCCTGGAAANTTTAAAAATACACCTGCCTTGTAGCTCAGNTCTGCTACTCTTGNGTATATAAGAAAAGAATTCTATCTCCTACCCCAGANAAACNTGTATATCTATGTTCATTGCTCCCCTCTTTACAATAGTAAGGAAATGGACCNGACCTAGATGTCCATCAACTTATGAACAGAAAATGAAAATGTGTTACNTGTACAAAACAAAATGTTATTCAGCAGTAAATGAAAAATAAAATTTGTAGGAAAGTGGGTGGACTNGGAAAGTATAATAGTAAGTGAGGNCACCCAAACTCAGAAAGAAAGAGGCCCCATGTACTCCCTCACATGTNNTGATATTGTGTCCCCCAACAGATTGTGTACCCTATTAAAGCTTATCTGAGGATCAGAGGAAAAAGCTAGCCACTATATTAAACATAGAAGNCAGGCAATGGTAGCACACGCCTTTAATCCTAGCACTAACCNTAGATATCTGGAGGTCCTTACAGACAGACAGGAAGTGACGTAGCTGGGTGGAAAGAGGAAGTGAGAGGNAGAACAGAAAGGCATATAGGCATAGGTATACAGGAAGTAGCTCTCTTTGGAAGCNGAGGAGTNGGTAAGNTGAGGTTGGCTGTGGTTTGTCTTATTCTTCNGATCTCTCAGTTTTAACCCCAATATCTGGCACCATGTTTTTTTCAATTAATAAGACCATTTAGCAATTCATCTTACACTCACATGCAATCCCACTATGTGATATGCAGTGAGTGTGGGCATGGTATAACAAGTACAAAGGAGAACAGGAAGTGTTGTAAGGTGAAGAAGAAGGATAGGATGCAGCAAGGGGCCCATAAGCCATGAAAAAGATTGTAAAGAGAATAGTTGTTCCAGTTTCAACTCTGCCAGTTTTCTTTTTTTGTGGTGGATAAGCACTTAATAATGTGATTAACAATGAAAGTCTAAAATCATAACCAAAGTTCCATGGCTTCAGAATGGCTATTCTAACTGTGTGGACATTCAATGAGATACATAGCGTTTGGGACTTGACAAGTGTTGGAGTGGCTATGCTAATGGAGTTGTGTGATGTTTTCATTCATAAGTCTGTTGTAATAAAGTGTTTGTGTGTGTATGTCTATGTGTGTACATGTATGTGTGTGTACATTTGTGTGGATGTGTGTGTACATGTATGTGTGTGTGCATTTGTGTGTATGTGTGTGTGTGTGCGTGCATGTGTGTGGAAGAAGCTCTGAATGCAGCAAGATTTCAGAGGACAGCTTAGAAGAATAGCAAATACTTTTCCTTCATAACTTCAACTTTTTCTTCCTTTAGCAGTNCAGAATGAATGTGCTGCTTCTCAATGATCTAGTGAGTCTTAGAAATAAGTGATTTGATTAGAAGTGTTAAATATCAGNAATGACCACNAATTATATTTAATTGACAAGAATTTGTTGTTGCTGTTCCCAGTTCTTAAACCCTGTACCATNAGGCTNCAGTGACAGGGACAAAAGCNATGGGCAGTGAGGCTACTGTCATTTCTATTTATCTGACTCTTTTCAGAGCTACATAATAGTTTAGGTTACATTGACTAAGACTTGTTGTCAATGTTTGTCCTGTTGAGATGTGTGTATTATTCTNTGGCATGACTAAAGTTGATTTCATAAAACAATATTGGATGGTGGTGGTGCATACCTTTAATCNCAGCACTTGANGGGCAGAGGNAGGTGNATCTCCAAGTTCAAGGCCAGCCTAGTCTACATAGTGAGTTCCAGGACAGCCAGATCCACAGAGAAACTTTGTCTTGGAAAACCAATATATATCGATATCATGGAACATTTGCTCCAGCTGTAGCAGCAAAGCTGTACAAGATTCTATCACAGTATTCAGAAGAGTCTACTAAATCTAACTGAAGGGCCAGCCCCAGGCAGCATCAGGGTATGCAAAAAAATCCACGAATGGTGCGAGGACTAGACTTTCTATCTGAGGGGAAAATAAGGAAATACACTCTTTCTGATGGTAACTTCCACTTTTACTTCATCTTAAAAAATCTTCCCTCTGAAAATCTCGCTGTTTCCACACAGCTACATCTCTCTCCACAGTTATTCTCCACACAGCAATATACTTCTACATAGCTATACATCTCATCTATACAGCTCTCTCACCTTACAGTCACATTTCTCTCTTTATAC
>LZPO01066563.1:69047-84901 GCA_001675575.1 Neotoma lepida
GGTTTTTTTCTTCTTATTTTTATTTCAAATCATTCAGAATAAAAGGCATCAATAGACAGGCATTGGTGGCTCATACCTTTAATCTCAGCACTTGGGAGGAAGAGGCAGGAGGATCTCTGAGTTTGAGGCTAGCCTGATTGACACAGTGAGTTCCAAGACAGCCAGGGCTACACAAAGAAATCCTGTCTACAAAAACAAACAAACTAACAAAGGAGACAAGAGAGAGAAAAAACACATTTGGAAAAATCGATGTGCGCTAAGTGTAGGACTGAAGAAAGAGAACTTTTGACTCAACTGTTCTAGAGCTTTTGCATAGATGTGAAATTTTTCCTTGAAGCACTGTGGTTTCAAAGTCGTAGCTGTGCATTATGATCACAAGGGGCAATGGACCTCATTTTGAATTTAAGTGAGGGTAGAACTGTAGTTTAATATATTCAATAGCTTTTAAAGCATTCAAACTTTTCCACTTTGGTCATGACCAGTCTCTAAAAAACATTGTCAACTTCTTTTCTTCATCAAGACTAAGGTGAATTCCCTAGGAAAAATATATGTTTCATTGACTGAAATTCTCTTTCTACTTTTGTGTATGTGTGTGTATGTGTGTGTGTGCCAGTTTCTTTCACCGGCAGGCAGGGTGGAGGCAGAGCCAGTCCAGCCAGTCTCTCACTGGGGTTTAGTGGGATGGTGAATGTTGCGGCCCAGTTCCCCCCATCCCTGGGGAGAAGGACACTGAGCCAGGAGTCTTTTTAAAGCAGGAACTCATTTTATTGCATCAGGCATGGACTTATATAGGATGGAGTGAAGGGGAAGGGGTCTTGGGGTGACGTGGGATGGGGTAAGGGTTGAGGGCCAATGAGATTTTTCCATGATAGCAGTAGCTAGGTAGAGGTCTTGGTGGTCAGGCTGTGCTGAGTCACTCCTAAGTGGGAGTCATGGTCCAAAGACAGGTTACCAAACTCGAGTTAGGCTTAAGAAGTTACATTGGGCCTCATGCTCAGGCCTTATGAGGCCCAACATCTCCCCTTTTGTTTTTTATAAGACATGGTCCCTGTCTTAGGTCATCCCCCATTTGGAGATCTTAGCCATCATTGAGTACCATGACCTGTCTTAGGTCGTCTCAGCCCACCTGAGAACTTATCCATCATTGGTCAAGTGGAAAGCAGAAGAAGAGCACTCATAGGAAGATACCCAGTCATGGGAGGGACCAGACTCCTGAGTGGCTAGTCTTTGGTAGGATACCTTGACCTGATTTACCTTGATCACCTCTAATCTTTGGTGGATAAATTGTGTGATCTTATTGAACACACAAGGCCCAACGGTAAGGAAGAAAGTAAGGAGAAGGAAGGGTCCAAGGAGGGGAAGGAAGCAGGGTAAAAGCCCATGGAGGCCTGTCCACAGGGGGTTGTCTTGAAGGTCTCTCTGCCTCTTCTCCAGGTCTTCTTGGAGCCTCTTTATCTTATCTTGGACAATCCCTGACTTATTAACATAGAAACAGCATTTTTCCTGTAAAAACAAATAAAGACCCCCCTTTTCCACAGTTAGTAGATCTAACCCCCTCCTATTATGGAGGACTACTTCAGCCAGAGAATCTAACTGACGCTGCAGGTCAAGAATGGTGCTGGAAATGGCCTTTACATCTTCAATCAATTGAAGGGATAATTTTCTAAAAAGATGTGAGGACAGGCCAATCTCTGTGGCCCCTGTGGCCACACCTGTAGTTACTCCCAACCCAATGAGGAGGGGTATCATTTGGATGGCTCTTTCAGACCTGCCTCCTATATAATCAAAGGAGGGCACAGGAACAGCTTTGTCCCCAGGAATATGTCTGTATTGGGGACAAGAATGGCAGGGGTGCAAAGGTCTGTCCAATTATTAGGAAGGAAATTATAGATCATTCCTCCTCCACAAGTGAGGACCATCCCAGAAGATAAACACAACTGAGTATTGGGTGCGGTTATGTTTATGACACACAAGAAAAGAAGAAATATAGCCCACATTTATGCTACAATTGTCAGGGGAAGGTGGAGCCCACATGCAAGAATTCACCATCAGGGCAAACTGCAGTCTCCACATTTTTATCTGTTTTTGAGGGAGAAACAGAAAGACTATCCTCAGGGGTGTGGCACTCCCTGGAATTATTATTATCATTGTCCCCTTGTTGGGGTAAGCATTTGAGGTCTCTGGCCAGTCCCCAGATGGGTCTCTTTTCATTTTGAGGAAAGACACATCCAAACCCTTTTACTGCAGTGAGAAGTGAGTCTGGCCCTCTCCAGGCCCCAGTCAAGGGGTCCCTCCACTTGACCCAGATGGTACCGTAGGTAACTGATGAGGACCAATGTTTATGAAAGGAGACAACTATTTATCTACCTGATAGAAATTTAAAATATTTAAGGTTAATAATGCCTTTTTTAGTTGATCATGTTGGGNTAGAGACTCCTCCTTTTGTTTTTGTAATTGGGACTTATGTGTTTGGTTGANTCTTTCCACNATGGNCTGACCCCTTGGATTATAGGGGATGCCAGTGGAATGAGAAATTTTCCAAGTTTGTAGGAAATCTGTAAAGGCTTTGCCAACAAAGCATGGGTCATTATCTGTTTTGATTTGGCTGGNTAAACCAAGGGTGGCAAAGCATTGAAGCATATGGCTAATAGCATGGTTAGATTTTTCCCTGGCATGAGCTAATGCTCAACAGGTATGGGAGAAGGTATCCACGGAAAGAAAAACATATTTAAGTTTTCCAAAAGGGGAATAGTGTGTGACATCAATCTGCCAGACATGATTGGGGCGAAGCCCTCGGGGATTAGTCCCCATCTTTTGCAGAGGAGGGATCTGAAGGAAGGGCTGACAAGACTTACAGGTCCAGACAATTTTCTTGAGATCTTTAACTGGTACCTGTGGAAATTTATGTTTCAGGCCTCTCCAGTTAACATGGGTCAGTAGGTGGAAATCTGTAGTCTCAGTAACAGTATTACATTGAGGCATAGAAGCCAGATGGTCATCCAGCTGATTTCCTTTGTAAAGAAATCCTGGCAAATTTTGGTGGCCTCTAAGATGTTGTAAATAAGTGGGATTGAGTCTCTGTTTAAGGAGTGAGCCTGAATCATAAGAGGAGAAANAGGGTTGGAATCTAATCTAATATGGGCTTCAACCAGGTTGGGCAAAAGATTTACAACATACAGGCTATCAGAAAATAGATTAAATGCCTCTGATATGGCATCTAGAGCCATAACAACGGCAAACAGTTCCTTAAACTGTGCGGATCCCTCCACCTCATGGGAGATTGTTCTTATATGTGTAGGTTCCTCCCTCCATCTAGGGGGTGGGNCTATGACTAGGGAGGCCCCCAAATGTCTCCTGTCAGTAAACACTGTAAGAAAATTGGGTTTTGGGTGAGGCAAAAAGATTCTAGGGGGCTCCACTCCAGACGGGAGAAGGAACTCATCCATTTATAAGGGCCATAATGGCAATTAATTTTTCCCAAGAACCCCTCAAGGGCTATAGCAATTCTATTATTATTTCTTTGAAGCCAAGTAAAGTCAGTAATTTTAAGTGGGACAATAAGGGAATGAGGTTCTGTGCCAAATATCCTGACAGAAATATCCCTGCCCTTAATAATGCAATCAGCTACCTGATTGGTCAGGCTCTGCCCACCAGGAGATGAACCCAATGAATGGGATCCTCCTCTTGTGCTAACAGCTCAGTGCATGTTTCCCCAGAAAAGATATACAGGGAGACAGGCAGGCCAGGATCGAACATCCTTAGGGCCACTATATTAATAGTTTGTTGGACCTGATGCAAGATTTGTAAATGGTGGGGGGATAAGGTAACTTGGGATGAAAGATCAAGGCCCTTTAGGAGTTCATTCAGTGGGGTCAGCTGTTCTGTGGGCACAGAGATCCTTGGCCGCAGCCAATTTCTCTCTCCAGCATCTCTTGAAGCTGAGATAAGGTATAGGTCTCTTGTATATACAGTTGGGGTTTGGTAGGGGAAACTGAGTCAAGGGACAAAGTGGAGCCCCAAATTTTAAAGGATGGGACAGACTGAACCTTTTCTGGAGCTACTCTGCAATTCTTTTTCTTTAAAATAGCCAAGCAATCAGTCATAAGGCCTTAAAGGCCCGATAGAGTAGGGCTTCCCAAAGTAATATCATCCATATAAATATAAAATAAAATGTTGGAACAGCTCATTAGGGAGGAAAAAAATATGGGACATAAAATATTGGCACATGGGGGGGCTATTAGCCATCCCTTGGGGCAATACATTCCACTTGAATGTCAAATCTGGGCCCCAGAAGTTGGTAGAGGGCAGGGAAAATGCAAACTTTTCCATATCATCTGGATGTAATGGAATGGAGAAAAAACAGTCCTTAATATTAATAATAGTCAGATAATAAGTATTAGAGATGGCAGGTATCCAGGGGAGCCCCCTTTAGGGGGTCCCGAACGGGATCATTCTTTCATTGATTTTTTTTAAATCATGTAGGAATATCCAGGAGCCATTAGCCTTTTTTGCAACAAAAACCGGAGAATTCCAGGGGCTGGTGGATGGCTGAACATGCCCCAAAGACAATTGTTTAACCAGGGCATTAAGCTGTTGTAGTTTAAAGGAAGGTAGAGGCCACTGCTCCACCCACACAGGCTCCCTAGGTGTCCACTGAATCTTTGGCACTGGAGAGCCAGCAGTGGCCCTTAGGATTGGGGGTGAATCTTGGAAGAGAAGTGTTGCCTGAGTCTTTTAAAATAAGGGTCATCTCAGTAATTTTGGCAGCACTGATGCCCCTGCTCAAGTTGTTGTTCATATTCTTCCTGATCCATAACGTCCTCAAGCACTGCCTTATAGTCCGTGGTTATAAAGGCCTCAGCTTCCCCCAGTATGTCCTGCCCAAGCAAGTTATCTGTAATGTTTGACATCACTAGGGGTCACACTTCTCCATGGCTTCCATCCGGGTCCTCCCAAGGGAGCCAATCAGTGGCCTCCCAGGATCTTGACTGTCTGCCTGCCCCTTGTACCTGTGGTCCTGCCAAGAGGCCAAGATGGGGAACCTTCCTCCTTGCGGAGGACTGTATGATCTCCCTGTGTCAATGATAAATTTAAACTCCTTGCCATTAACTGATAGTCTCATCTTGGGTCTGACCCCAGGGACCACAGGAACTGTCCAATGGGCCTTAACCACCTTCCCCCTATTTAACGGGGCTAGGGTGCGCCCCTGAGGAAATTTAAAAGCTCTCCTTAGAGGTTGTACTTGGATTTGCAATCTTTGGCCCAATGGAGACCCTTTTTGCATCTGGAACAGGCGGTGCAAGGCGTGCCTGACTGGGAGAGGGCCTGCCAGGGGCCTTTGGTTATATTGGGACATTCCTTTTAAAAGTGTTCCTCTTAACCGCAACCAAAGCAGGCGTGTTTTCCTCCCATAGTGGCCTGTTTTAAAGCATGTACCAGGGTGGCCATCTCTTCTCTATGAGCTGCCTGCATCACCACTGCCATCACCTGGGCCTGATGGGTCGTGGACCTGACATCCTTAGACACAACAATCCACTGGTTTATGTCCCGGTCCCTGAGCCCAGCACAGGCCAACTTGTGGTCGGTGTTCATGCCATCCCAGACCAGCATTTTAACAAATTTGTCCCGCAACTCCCCTGGGGGAACTTTCTTTGGAGACTATTATTTACTCTTTCTACAAATGTGGCTAGGTCCTCATTAGCCTTTTGGGTGATACAGGACACGGGCGCCCAGTGGAGCCCTCTTCAAGTTTTTTCCAGGCTTCAATCCCTGGGACTCGAACCTGATCCTGGTATGGTGCAGGAAGGGCGGCCTGCTGCAGGCCTGTGGAATACTGGTCAGAAGTCCCAGCAAGCATCCCAAAAGTGATGGGGATTTGGGGGTTGGCTGCCTGGTTTCTCTCTGCTTGGAGGCAGCACTCCTCTTCAAAAGAGGCATTCCACTTAAGATACAAGGGGCCCAAGAGTACTGCCTTGGCAAGATTTCTCCAATCTTGAATCATGAGGGCCTGGTGGGCCAGGCCTAGGAGAATTGTCTCAGCCCAGAGTGAATTAGGCCCACTCCCGGGGTGGCCCCTCTGCTGGGTGAGGAGGGGAAGTCGAGGGAGGAAGGAAGGGGTTAGTGGAGGGGGGCTGAGGAGGAGGCTTTGAGGGGGTGGTAAAAGATCCCCAGAGGGCCATGGGTCCAGGGAGGGATGCAGGGAGTTAGGCGGGGTAGTCGGCCCTTGGGTCACCTGATTAGGGGGCGTCTTATCCCCTTTAGGTGGACTCTGTATATTTTCAGTCTCATTTGGCCTGTCCTGGCTTACCCCCAAAGAGGGCGGTCCCTTAGGCTTGGAAGGCCTGGGTGGAAAACAGGCCATCAAGGCAGTCACCAAGGGGACAGCCCCCAAAGGGGGAATTTCCCCTTTTTCCATCTGGGCTCTGTTGATCAGGGTCTCAACCTGATCCCACGTGTCCCAGTGGAAGAGGTTGTGGTCTAGCAGCCATGGGGCAAGTTTAACAAGATATGTCCAGGTCTGAAGTGCCTGGCCATCAGTGAGGTTAAGGCCTCTGCTTTTCAGTAAAACTCAAAGGAATCTAAGGCACGATTTTGTTTAGAAGAAGACTGCCCCATATCTTATGAGGGTACACTCACCCACAGACAGATTGGCCCATCAGTGTTCTTAAGCTGAAGAAATCGAATTCCTTACACGGGGCACCAGTCTGCCAGTTTCTTTCAACGACAGGCAGGGTGGCGACAAAGCCAGTCCAGCTGGTCTCCCTGGGCCTTAGTGGGATGGTGAGTGTTGTGGCCCAGCTCCCCCTATGCCTGGGGAGCAGCACATTGAGCAGGGAGCCTTGTCAAAGCAGGAACTCGTTTTATTGCATCAGGCATGGGCTTATATAGGATGGAGTGAAGGGGAAGGGGTCTTGGCAGGACGTGGAATGGGGTAAGGGTTGAGGGCCAATGAGATTTTTCCATGATAGTGGTAGCTAGGTAGAGGTGGTCTTGGTGGTCAGGCTGTGCTAAGTCACTCCTAAGTGGGAGTCATGGTCCAAAGACAGGTTACCAAACTCGAGTTAGGCTCAGGAAGTTACACTGGGCCTCATGCCCAGGCCTTACGAGGCCCAACATGTGTGTGTGTGTGTGTACGTGTGTGTGTGTGTGTGTGTGTGTGTGTGTGTGTGTGTGTGCGCCCATCCACACACAGGCAAGCATGTAAATGCATGTATCTCAGAGACCAGAAGAGGATGTCAAATGTCCAATTCTATCATCATTCCATTTTCTTTCTTTGAAACAGGGTGTCTCAATGATCCTGGAAGTAGACTTGCAGTAGTCCTAGTTATCCTCCTGTTTGCAGACCCTCCCCCCTCCCACAGCACCACCATATACATACCTGGAGTCACAGTCACATGGGCAACCACACCCAGATTTTTTTATGTATATGTTGAGACTGTTTTGTTTTTTTGAGAGAGGATCTCATTTAATGTAGGCTGGCCTCAAACTCACTATGCAGTTGAAGATGACCTTAAACTCTTGTCCCTCAGGTCTCTGTCTCTAAGGTGCTAGGATTATAGTTTTAGATTACTACTCCTGACGGGAAAGTACTTTCAAGGCCATCTAGTCCTCACAGACTTTCCTACACATTCTGTCTGGATTTTATTACAAAACAAGATAATATTAAAGTTTTATATGGTGGAATTTAAACAAAAGTCCTAGTTCCCTGTCTTTCCTTATATTTATGCTATTTGTAATGTGACTTGAAACTCCTTCCATCAAGGAAAGATGTCAATTCCCTACCCTTGAACTTGGGTTGAACTTGGATCATCCAGCAGAATGTGCAAGAGAGTGTCCAGAGCTGCATGGAATGCCAAGTCTTGTTCTGTCTTCCAACCATGTCCAGTGACCATGAAAATAAGCTGATGGAACATTGGAAACATGTGGTGTGTCAGCCAGCCCTCAGATGACCACTCAAGGTTCCATGGATGAGTCAGCCAGGGCAAAGTCATCAGAGACTTGACCTGTGGAAATATCTAATCTAATCACATGACAAAGCTGAAGCACTGTATATTAAGCTGCAGAATGTGGAGATGATTTTCATGCTGACTAGGCCACAAATGTCAATCACATTAGTAGTTATTTATCCTATTGTAATTCTAGTTTAGTGTTATGTAATTCATGCAGTAAATCTGAAATGAGTATGAATCACTTGCTACTGATTTGTTTGCTCTGGTTGAAATGATTAGCGTTTTTAGCATTTTTTAGTTGTTCCTGTTGCATTGTTGTTATTGACCTGGGTTATTTCTATCTGTGTACAGCTGGTAATCACCATGGATTCTATTTTAGAGAAACATATAGTTCAACCAAGCAGCTTGATTATGTGTAAGCAAGAGGTAAGTAGTGTGAAAATGTTTACATGCATGCAGCATATGGCCCTAAAGAGTCACATTTCACTTCATGTAATGAGAAAATATTAATAGAACGAGATTCAGAATATATGCACTACAAAGTTCAAGGTCAGGATTGGACTTGCAGTGTGACTGCACTGAAAACAGAATGTCCTGCAGTCAGAAATAACCATAGGCCCCATCTTAGAGGACAGAGTTAGACATTTTTTCCTTAAAGATTTATTTCTATTTATATGTGTGCCAAATGCCTGAGGGTTCCTAAGGAGGCTAGAAGAGGGTGTCAAATCCTGGAGGGTTACAGGGGGTTTGAGTTTCCATCATAGGTTCTGGGAATAGAACTCATTTCCTCATGAAGAGCAATAGTGCTCTTAACCACTGAGCCATTGCTCCGTTCCCTAGAGCTGGATTTCTAAACAATTATTTAAAATCTCCAGTGGGCAAAGGAGAAAAGAAGGATATCAGAAGAAAAATGAACAGTCACATTCCTTTAAGCTGTCTCCAAAAACAATTATCCAGCAAAAGGCTTAAAATTCCTCTTCACATCCTCATTTATTTATATTTGCTGAGCACCACACACTAAGCTACCCTCCCCTGCTGTTAGGATACATTGGTGAAAAACATAGGAAAAGAAAGATGTTATTGAGGTGTTTACATTGTATACATGAATGCAATTTTTGACTACTGTTAAAAAAATCCCACCTAATTAATGTGTTTAAATCATCCCTTAAGCCCCAAATAACTAATTAGAATAAGGCAGTAATAGTCATATGTTACTTTTAATGCATCCTGAAATTGTTGCTGATGAATATAAAAAAAGTAATGAAAGTAGGCTAAAGAAATTCATGGCCAGCCAGGTGGTGGTGATGCATGCCTTTAATTCCAGCATTCAGCGAGGCAGAGGCAGGCAGATCTCTGTGAATTCAAGGCCAGCCTGGTCCACAGAGTGAGTGCCAGGACGGCTAAGACTGTTTGTTACACAGATAAACCCTGTCTTGAAAACACAAAAAACCAACAACAAAAAAATTCGTGGCCACCAAGAGAGTTCCAAGAGAGCTCCATAGAAGATGTATAAAGGAATCCTTTAGCCTGAAGATAAAGACAAACAGACTTGTGAGGCCACAAGGGAAGGGAAAAAAAGTTTGAATATAGTTAAGAAAGGAATGGGAGAAAAACAAGCAACATACAAAGACAGGAAATAATACACACCTTTCAATAATAACTCGAGTATTCCTGGTCCCCATTACTCAGTAAAGAAAATAGACTGAAAGACTGGATTAAAAGATGGGGCTTGCTTATTTGTTGCTCCAAGAAACACACCTCACCATCAAAGACCAGCACTAACTTAGAGTAAAAAGATGGAAAACTATAATCCTCCTGCATTCTCCAACCTTCAAAATTAAAACGTAGAACATCTCAGATTTTTTTCCTTTATTGGGATATATATGTATATACAGAGAGATTACTTGATGGTTCAATGGATGTGTTTTTAATTTTTGAAGAGAGTGTTCCTTTGCTCTTCTTCATGGCAACCATGTTAGCTTTCATTCCCACCAAGGTGAACAGTTTTTCTTTGGTACATAACCTCCTCAACATTTCCATCTCTTCTTTTGTTTGGCAATTGGCAGAAAGTGGGATTTGAACACCAGACTAACAATAAACTTTTGCAGTGGATTCCAGTCATAGTTAGTTATATCAATAAACACTGACTCAGATCTGCCAGGTGAGTGTGCACACATATAATAATCTCAACTAGACCTGATATTTTTAGCCTGTTGAGATACAGTGAGACATGGCTTCCTGATGGAATTTCACCTTTATAACTTAAGTAGATCTTAGCAGGATCCTATCCAATTGTAAGTTAATGCTGGAACAAAAGTGACAGAGACAGTAATTTACTTTCTTGGAGTAGATGTCATGGTAAAATATTCCTACCAACATGCCACCATGTGTGCTGAATGATGTCCCATCAAGAAGGACTGAGCTCATCTTGAACAGCATCGGGAGGCTGGTACCAACACCATCCCAAGATGCAGTGTGCACATTATCAATTATGGGAATATTTCCTTTTGATTTGTCTTCTGAAGGTGTCACTGTTATAAGTGATAGTTTCTCCTCTATTCTTGTCATCTCACAGAATTTGGCCAAAATAAAATTTGAGTGGAAAATTGTTTAGCAGGGCAAAGCATTTCAAAGTAAATGAACACTCCAGAGCAAGATTAGAGCAGGCCAGCCTGAAGGGGGAGCAATAGCCCACTGGACTCTGCATGGTGGAACTTACAGAAGTTTCTTATAGTCTCAACTCTGTGATGTCATTGTAAAGCCAGAGCCAGGAGCAAAGATTAATCAAAGTTCTACAGCCCAGATGTGAGATACCTTGGGGTGGAGGGTAGAGATGAGGACTTTGCAAACAGTTTTCTGCAGCTGTCTGCAGATGACCTCATGCACAGAGATCAACAAAGGCCACACAAGGCCTCCAATGCTCCCCTGCTGGCTTGGGCTTCCTTCTATACAATACCTCTGTTAGAATGGTGTACCTGTGTCCGTGTACATTTACAGAATAAAGAAACTGAAAATGAGTATCTGTAAGAGTCACAGTGGTTTTATAGTCTATGGTTTGCATCATTTAACTGCACTGGGAAGGCCGACAGCCTTGACAGATTGCATGCAGTGATCTGGTGAGGATGGTAAAGTAATAAAGATGAGATTGACTCATCCAATGGATCCAATTGGCTCAGATCCAATGGTTGTCTACAGAGCAGGAGTCAGAAAACGCATCTGTCCCTGAGATGAGGGCACAGCTGTTTTCTTCATCCTTGAAGTGATTCATAATTCAGAGCAAATAATAGCGACTCCTAGTGTTCAGGTCTTTCTTACAATTATCACATCAGCCATTTATTTTTCTTTGGACTTTGAAANATGCTGTAGATTACATAGTGTTTAAGCATGGTAGACAGACAGTAACAACATTATAAACACATGTAAACATTAAAGATACAGCTGATAGAAACTCTCTAATTTTCAGTTGCACCCTCACAATAGAAGAATTCTTCCAGCAAGAATCTTCACAATGATGTACAAGAAGGAGAAGGTTTGGGAATGTGAGATGAAAACTCCTTATTCTACTACTAACATGTCATGTGATCATGGGAAAAGCATCTTCCTTTTGCTGAGCTTCAGTTTACTTAAATATATAGGGTATAACCAGCTAATGTTTAGACATTGAGATATGCATGAATGTATGACAACAGTTACACACAGTAGGTGCTCATTAAGTATTCAACAAACAGAGTGAACATAGTGGGTCTACAGAATTAGATACAGAGAAGAAAATAACCTCAACTCATGTGGAACAGAATTGGGTTNCTACCTGTCTCATTCCAGAGCTGGTGGGTCTTTGCTTTATCATACTAGTCCCACACCTAGTGTTCCTGTGATCACTGCAGGTGGGAATGAGACTAGAAGTCAGCATTAACACAGGCATCTTCTGGAGTGATTACAAGGAAGGGGTGAGTTCAAGACTAGTCAGTCTCTAGTAAGGGATGCCACACATTAGACTGTAGGCAGAGCTCCCTCACAACTGATCTTTGCCTCTGNTTGTTTCTTCAAGGAACTCCTTGCACCTGAGCAGCAAATTTGATGTCACCCTAGTNCCCATCATGCTAACCAAGCCATGAACTTCCCTCAACTGGGCTTCTGTAAATTTCCCTACATTTTATTTTTCCATCCTTTAGCTTCTTTCTTCAATCTTCAAGATCCTTTTCTTAAGGCCAATCTGCTTAAATTAATGACTTCAAAAAAACCTGTGATGGATTCTCAGGGCTTCCCCAGCCAGGCTTCTGGTGAGGGCTCTGACATTATCTCATTTAATTCCCAAAATAATCCTGCTTACAACATTTTTGCTTTGCTTCTNTTTCCCCAGGTTTCCTTACCTGAAAACCAGAACTCAGGGAGTTAAAACAAATACTTACTGTGTGTATGTGTGAGAGAGAGTGGGGGAAGGAAGATAAAGAGGAAGGATTAGAGCAAGTGTAGAAGTCAGAGGACAATTTTTGGGAGAGCCTCCCTTTCTATCTTGTTTCTACCACTGTGCTATGTATTCCAAGCTCACTGGCCCAGGTGCTTCTGGGTGATTCTCCTGTCTCCACCTCCCATCTGTGATACAGATGTGTACTTCTGTGTCTGCTTTTTATATGGGTTCTGTGGAATGAACTGTGGGGTTGACACAGCTAGACCTTTTACCCTGAGCCATTTTTCAGTCCAGTTAAAGCAAAAGCCAGTTTGACTGACTTTATTTCTATTGTTGCATGACTGCCTTCAGATCTACCCGGTCACTGCTGTCTAATCAGAGTATCTTTTTATCTAAAGAATAAAATCACAAAGTAACAGAGCTAAACCCTCTGCCTTACATGTATTTCTTTACTTAGCATAACTTTTTACTATGAATCAAAATTAAGTAAGCATTTTATATCATAGCACAATTAAGAAACATATACAGAGACACATGCACATACAATGAAACCTATGTATGAAATATTTTTAAACAACAATATTTATACTGATTCTACCTAGAGAAATACATTTCATGATACATTATGGTGCAACTTCATTGCCACANCTCTAAAAATACTGCTTAAGGATTTCTGTGTAGGGCCTAAAGAGGCAGCTTAGGGGTTAAGAGTACCTACTGCTNTTGCAGAGGATCCAAGTCCCAACACACAGGGCAATTCACAACCATCTGTAACTCCAATTCCAGGTAATCTGATGCTCTCCTCTGAACTCTGTGAGCTCCTGCATGTACATGGTACACATATACATACTCAAGCACACACACATAAAACAATTTAAAAAGAAATTCTATGTAAGTGTATACATGTGAAAAAAGAAAGAGAAAAAGAAAATCTACATATTCTAGATTGACATTTAAAAATATTTTATTTCTAAACCTAAGAGGTTACTCTATTTCTTGTCCTTTAAAATTCAGTTGCAAGTACACACACACACACACACACACACACACACACACATTTATTATAAAGGGTTGATGTCTACTTGTACATGAAGTTTCAACCAATTTTGGAATTGTCTTTTCAACCTACTCTGACCCTCTCAAGAATTTATAAACTAAATTAAAATTACAAAATTAAATTTTCAGTGAAATGGATATAAATTGAATATTCAAATTAGCTTATTTAATACTTACAGATCAGGATGTAAAATAGAACCATTTATCCACTTTCAGATCTTCTCCGCTGGTACATGATTTAGTCCTTTAGAAAATAACTGTTCTTTTCCCTTTAAGAAGTTCTGCATGAATTGCCAATCAAAGATTGAAGTGAGAGACTTAAGCTATAATATGTTTATTCATGACATATTTTCTTCTACTAACCTTCTAAAACCCTGTTACTCCTATTTGAAGTCCTTCCTAGCTCCCCACCAGCTAATTCTCTCTACTTCATTAAATTGCTTTCTATATATTCATACTTCTAATTGATTCATTCCACTGTATTCAGTTATTAATTCATTATTCCTACTAGTTTCTCTAATTATGAGCTGCCTAAAATCCAAGTCTCCACTCCCTTGGCATAGACAATTGGTTCAAGTCCAGAGATGTTGACATAGCTTCAAGAAAGTGTTATGTTCTAACTGAGCAATTTTATTTAACAATTTACCAATTCTTCTTCATCTTCAATGAGCAGCAAAGTGGCTTCTTTCACAGAGCAGTCAGCAAGACCTTCAGCCCGAGTTCTGGAAGCTTCAGAACTTAGTAAGCATTTATCCCAGTGTGGATACCAGTCTCTCGGGCACGTTAGTATGGTTGATCTCCCTAGAGTGAGAAAGAAGACATGTGCTATTTCTGCCCTGTTCCTGCTGCATCACAATCAACTCCACACAGTAGTTGCTTAATTAGCACATGCTGGAACAAGGTTAATGCTGTCCTATGTCAAGGAATCATAATAAATGACAAAGGATTCATATTATGTTTTGTTTATATTAATTAACTTTAGACAAAGTAACTGAGGATAAAATATTAGCAAACTGGATTAAGGGACNGGTGTGGAGACAGGACATGTGAACAAGGAAAGCACAGAACACATGCATTCACACAGCTCTGAGGTTGCACATGATCTGACTGACAAGTCAATCTGTGGGTGTTACTGAAACTCTCAGGTTGCTCCCAGTCACACCTGAGCTGCTCATCCTCAGTCACACCCACCCCAAGGGAAGGTTTAGCAGGCATGTAATAAGCTAAATATGGAGACTTTTTAGTTTTCTTTGCTATCATCATTTTTTGTTACAATTTGACTTGTATTTTTTATAGATCTAGATGCACATGTTACATATCCCAGAATGGTTCTCAGAAAAATTAAGAGCATGGAAGAATTGTGAAGTTTGTGCAGTGGACACAGGATATTGTCCTGTAACATTAGATNTCACTGACCTCCCCCTAGACTCAAGGTGGCCGAGTGTTATGAAGAGGACTAATGTTTATGTGGAAACTATGATGCTAAAGCTCTTGCCTCACTTACCTAAGACACCAAGTCCAGCCAGGCTCAAGACAAGAAGGATCAGCCCAGCACAGCAGAGTTTCAGAGCTAACCGATGCCAGCATGGGCACTGACAGACATCTAAGAAGTGCAAAAACTACACTTGTTAAATCCACTTGAATGCATCTGGGATAAAAGTCAGAGTAGTTTTGTCACTGCATAAGACATCCCTTAACTACAAGGACTCTTTCCAGCACTCCTAGTGACTGACTGGAACTGGAGATAGTGCTACACTATGTGTGCACTGTTACACACACACACACACACACACACACACACACGCATACACATACAGACACAGTCATAGACATAGACACAGACACACACACACATGCACACATGAATTTTCCATCGTAACTAAGCCCAACACTTGGTAACTATAAATTTCCCAATTTGATGTATGACAGTAAGCACAATTTTTTCAGCTAAGTGTAGTACTTTGTACTATTTCCTTTCATTTAAAGGAATGCATTATGGCTTCTCTTTAGAATACTGGGTTGTTGATCTCACTACTTTTTCAATTTGGGGCCATNAATGAGTGAGTGAGTGTTGCTGGGACACAAGCACTGNTGTCTAGTGATTCACTTCTTGACCTAGATGCTGTGAGAGCTCATCATTGCTGCTCAGGAAAGTGTCCAGCATAAAACATTGAGTTACTTATTTCTATAATTTTATAGTTAATGGTTTAAGACTGCTCTTAATGCAAGTAACAGAAACAACAGACACTGAAATGACAAATAAGGGATACTGTGCTGTAACATGACATACACTCTGTCTATAGTAGATAAGGGGTACTGTGATATAACACTGTGTGGTACAGAATTGCCTGTTTGCACATTTCTACTATTTCTACTTTCTTTCTTTCTTTCTTTCTTTCTTTCTTTCTTTCTTTCTTTCTTTCTTTCTTTCTTTCTTTCTT
>LZPO01066563.1:84931-96402 GCA_001675575.1 Neotoma lepida
TCTTTCTTTCTTTCTTTCTTTCTTTCTTTCTTTCTTTCTTTCTTTCTTTCTTTCTTTCTTTCTTTCTTTTGCATTATCTTGGGTGGCTGCATTGTATGATTCAGATTGCAGACAAACACTAGTGGTCTCAGGACTTTAGATCAGTTTTAGGATGCTGACAATTATTAAGTAAGTCAGCTCATTTTAAAATGTTCTTGAGGAAAAACCAAAAGAGAAAGGAAGTGAAGCAGAAAGAGTAGAAATGTTTCTAGGACATAAGAGACAGCTCCCCTTAGCCTTAAGGTCCATCTAAAACTGAAGACACAGTTCACTACTGAGTAAAACTTTACACATATATAAAACAAGTTGCATCTATTAAACAAACAGATATTCTCCATCATTATTCTTGAGACAAATACTTATAACAGCTATTTGCATGGCATTGAGATCATTTTAGACATTGTAGGTAATCTGGAGATTATCTAAAGCACACAGGGATATGCACATACATCCTGTGCAAATACACCACATTTTATAGAAGAGACTTGAACTTATATGCAGAGGTTCTGTAAGCAACTTCTGTTGGCAGTGAGCAATGATGAAGTGATACAAGACTGTCATGGAAGGAAACACACAGTGCATTAGACTTGTGGAATGGGACCATGGATCATCAGTTCCTGCTGTGTGGGACATGCTGTTTGCTGGAAAAGGAGGCAGGAACAGACACCAGAGAAGATCCCAAGTTCCCAGAGATACTCCAAATACGAAGAGACCAGCATTTATAACAGCCTAGAATTTCTCCTGAACACTAGCGTTGACAGAGAGTGACAAAGTCTAGTAAATGATCCTAACAAGTTGTTTTATATGTGTGTGTTATTTCATATTTCTATTATATGAATCTCCTCACCTTTGAAAATCCATTTTTTTTTTGTAAAATAGAGAAAGTTTCATACAGCTGCCATTTTGATAGCTTTTACTAAAGCCTAGAAATAAGAACACTCACATTTCAAATTGTTGTAATATAAGCAGTCCACTATAATATTGTAATATAATGCAGTCCACTATAATATTGTAATATAATGCAGTCCACTATAATATTGGGGCAATCTGTTTAACCTTCATAAACCAGAAATTTCCTCATCTGTGATGTCTGGGCAATANCTATTTCACAAACTTTTAGAATTTATGAAACAATTCTTATAAATTCCAAAGCCAAGTGTCTAGTATAGGTCACTATTTAATAACCGGTAGTTTTGTTTCCTTTCTTTCTTTCCTTGCTTCCTTTTTCCCTAAAAGTGTATTTTTTGTTTTGTTTTGTTTTTGTTTTTGTTCATTTTAACTAAGAGTAAAAATTATTTGGGTGACTTTAGAAATCCTTGTTTCTTATTCCTAAGATACAAGAAACTGCATCAATATTCTGTCCTGAAAGATGGGCTATGTGTCCTGGTGGGACTCTTCTGTATGAAATTAGATTGAGTGCAACAGTCATTAATCACTGAAGAGGCCACATAAACATTGGTTATGTGGAAGTATCTGCTTTGGTATCCACAGAATGTTAAGTCATCTTCACTGTCCCAGGCATTTCAATGGCGCCCCTGAACATATGAGCCTCTGGAATGTCTTCCAAATCCCTTTCCATGTGACACCATTCCTGCTAACTTGATATCCACTCCACACCAGGCATGCATGTTCCACTGCAACACCACAGGCATGTTCCCCTTTTATATTTGCGGGTCCAGCTGCCTAGAGAACTCATCTCCCTGATACTCATCCTTGGTCTCAGCGACTTCCAGTACTTGACTCCAGCATCATCTCTCAGAAAGGTCTGCCATGATTACTCTGCTTGCTTGATGTGATTCCATCTGTAATGGCAAAAATTTTAATTTCTATTTAAATGTTTTTCTCACTGGTATTCAGCATCACACAGTCTTTGAGGCAGGTGTTCATTGATCACTGACTGCACACCTACAACCATGTAAACTCTACAAGGAAAAGGATAGTCCCTTTTATTTACAGCTGCATCCTCGTCATCTAGAGCAATGCTTGCCACATAGTAGGTGCTTATTTCTGAGTGAATGAATGAGCTCTGTACACATTTTATCCATTCTACTATCANAACAAACTTTTGGTCATTAGGCTACAAAGCAGGTCACTGCCCACGTCCTTCTTTCTGTGTTTGTTTGTATGTTTGTTTACTGAGAGATTTAATCACTATGCTGTGAAATTCCCTCAGTTTGAGCTGTTTAGCTAATGGATCAAGGTTGTTTCATTTCTTTCACTACTGGGTCAGTGTTTTCCCTTCACTGACTTTACTCTACTGCTTTTGTCCTTCAGGTTTCCATTCAAGCTGATGGTTTGTAGCATAATAATCACAATGAGCATAGACAAATTTTCAAGTCTCTTGATTTGGGATCATGGATAGTAGTGCTGAGGAAATCTCATTGTCTTTCTCAACCTTCATTTTCTTATGTCCATTTCAACAAGGCCTTTTCCCATGCTTTTGCTAGACAGTAATACAAAGAAAAAAAATGTTTCTTCCTATCATGCTGGCTCACTGGAATCGTCCCGGCAGTGTCAAAGCCTCCATTTTCNCCTGACCCTGATATGAAGATGATAATGAAGCTGATGTGATTATGCTAAGATGTTTTCCTGATTTTAACTTTCATATTGTAATAGTTCCTAACCAAAAGTCTTTTAATATTGATAATCACATAGTTTTCACCANAAAGGAATAATGTCAAATTGAAAATGTTGCAATGTTACTGATATTAGTAANTTCAGTTAGGTGACAGAATGCGATACTATCTCATGACAATTTGAAACATTTCTACCTCAGTTTCTGGTCCCTTTTCATACTCCCTCATGTCATGTTATCCTTTGAGTATTATCTCAATCTTCCACATTTCTGTCACTTAGATTACTAAATGCTCTGGCAGAGGAAAGGGCTGGATTACCCAATGCTGACTGCTAGGGGTGTAACTGCAGTAGAGCTGAGTCACAGTGTTTGTTCTGAACCTGGACCTGGAATGGGCAATATTACAGCAAGTCTGCAGTGTCTCTAAAAACACTTTTCTGTTCATATGTGTGAAATATTATTTCTTCAGGGTCTTGTAACTGAGGCTGAATAGAAGAAGCCCTGTTCATGTTTCATGAAGACTACTTGAATAAAATGGCAATGTGTAGCCTTTTCTCTCTGAAGTTATCTGCAGACAAGCTGTGATTAGCCAATGCTCACAGAACCATTGCTTCAGAGCAATACTTTTTAAATTAGTGTGTGTATGTCTATGTATGAGAGCATGATATTTTAGTCTATATATATATATATCAGAATTCAGAATTACTTTGATCTTGTCACAAAAAACAGATGGAGAGACAAACAGACAGATAGACAGACAGAGAATGAGTGAAAGAGATTGCAATGTTCTGTTACATACAAATAATGTGATATTAAATCAAAATAACTCAAATGGTGAGTGACTGTAAATAATCCAGAGTTTTAGAGTGTGGCAATAGTAAAAGTAATATTGAGTATCTCTAGAAGAAGTTAAGACAAGTTTTTAATTAGATGCCTATTTTGATACCAAACTCTTCCAGGTTAATAATGGGAGTTGGGATGTACAGAAAAATAGAGCAAAATGTAAAAAATGGTACTCCATAATGTGAAAACGAATGTGATAAAGTAATGATCTTATGCAAGAAGGTAAAAATATGGGCCAGAAAGTAGTAATTAAGAGGTAAGATCATATGCTTCAGGCTAAAAATACAAAGGAATGGTGACATGAGCAGAATGACTCACCAGGAAGCTACAAGCCTTCCTTCCCTACAGAGGCATTGCTTTAGACATCACCATACAGACCAGAGCACCTCTGCGGGATGATTGGAGACTAGGGAAGCTGCAGCCCCAGCCCATTTTAAAACCAAGGAGATGCATTACAGAGAGGGGGGTAGGCAACTGATGCAGCTCTCATGCTTCATCCTGCAGATTTGGGTAGAAATTTCCCACACTGTTGAGAGCCAGACCCATCTAAGACTTTCTCAGAGGCCCTGATGAAAGGTTAAAAAGAACCTAATTCTTTGTCATTGCCCAGGGGTGAACTTGGCAAGGCCAGTCTGGAGTTGGAGCCAAACCCTCAAATAATTTCAGGTTTTGATCCTTGGAACATGAATTTTCCCTCATAAAAGGGGGGAGTTATCAACCCCCAGCTCACTGTGTACCTGTTCTGTCATGCACGTTAGATGCNCCATGTTCTCTTTGTACATCACTGCTTGATTAGCTTTCTTCTGACTCTACCCTATTTCCCCCAGGCAATAGTGTCTAAGATGCTGTATTTCTTAATAAGTTCACTTGACTTAAGATATAGCTTCTGTGAGACCTCCCAAGCTTATCTGTTTTATCTTCTTTATCTCTGATCCCCTGGACCTTCCTTCTCAGGACCTGTCACTAAAAAACAACCTGTTGGTCATGGTCATCACAAATAGGGCCCTCTTTTCCAAGAAACAAATCAAAGAGCATGAATGGAATGTTCTGGTGGGCTTCTGGATACCTGAGAACTGTTTCTGTCTTACCATATTTGGATTGCCCTTGGACATGTCCCCAGTTTGGAGTCCACAGATAATAGAGGAAAGCAGCATGCTTGAGGCACAGTTCATGGGTAGGCAATTGAAAGAGAAGGAGGCAAGAAACTAGGTTTGAAAAATAACCTCAAACTGATGAAAATTTACCACAGATGAAGAGCCCATGCAAAGGCTAAGAGAGATGGAACTGTTTTTTCAGATGTTCTAATCATAGAAAAAAAGTTAAATAGCAAAAGATGGTCCAANAAGAGAAAGAAAAAGAATACACAAACTAAAGCATCACAGATGTATAAGCTGCTTTGTAAACAGTTTTATTTCCTTTTTGCATGTGTATATGGTATGTATAAGTGTGAATATGATTGTTCACATGTGTGTAAGCACACATCTGTGGTACATGTGTGTGCATGTGGAGACAAGAGTTTGATATGAAGTTTCTTTTTTGATCATGCTNCACCTTATTTCCTGAGGCAGGGTCTCTTAATGAACCCAGAGCTCATTGATTCCATTATTCTAGTTAGCCAGCTTGCTCTAGGGGTTGTAGATGGGCTACCATACCTACCAGGTATTTACNTCAGTGCTAGGGGTCTGAAGTCTGACATTCATGCTTACATGAAAGTGAATTACTTACTGAGCCTNCACTCCAGTTACTGGACACAGACTCTTCAAAACTTGTCATAAAGATGTTCATGGACACCACAGAGAAAGAACTGTAGAAAAGCAATGCATGGATAAATTATACCAGTGAAGATATAGAAACAGCAAATAGAACTAAACAGAAATAATTCTTTAATAAAAAAATACAATAACTGAACTGAAAATTATGTTGTTTTTAAGCAAGGATGGGGCTAAGGGTTTGGGAGCAAGAGGTAGAGAATTGGTTAGCTAAAACTAAGAATATATGAAAAAGTCTTATTGAACACAAAAATTTGTAAGTTCATTTGAAATTGATACTTTTTAAAAGTAGTTTGAACAGAGTTACTCTGCATAGCTAACCAGTGCTGCTCCCAGAAGACAAGGATTGTTAAACCATTATCTCAGTGCTAGGCATGCAATACCCTACAAGCTACTGGTCAGGGAGAACCCAGATGTCCCCCCAAACAACACAAGCTGTTGCCATTNTTCTTGATTGTCCACAATTACTATTAGGCAAGCCCCTAAGCTAAAGATACCACATGGTTTCAGAACATAAATAAACCAGTTGAGAACAGACCAGGAAACATCCAAGTTGCTGGTCAGCTTTCATAATGCTGGAAAGTTCTGTTCATGCTACTGAGGGAGAAGCCATCAAAGGTCTTGCCCTACAACACCAATCAGTCATACAAGGTGACCACTGGCGTAATGCTTGTATGAAGGTGACAGAGTTAAACAACTGATTTCCTATTGGATTTGAGGTCTTCTACTCCATAGGAGAGAATCCATGCCTGTAAATGTATTAAAACCCATGGCTATGGTGATCTTAGGCCCAAGGGAAGNACCTATTCTTTTGGTGAATGGTCATGTTGTCATACTACCTTCTAAAATCTATGTTTATCCCCACAGATTAATGATGCTCTTCACCTTCATCAGTGAAGCTTTTTTTTCCCNTTTGAGTCAGCAGTGATCAATGCAGTGATCANAGTGTAGCTGCTCAATGTCCTGAGAATAAGGCTTATATTAATTTTAACTGTTTGGCCATTTGCTCAAGCTTATTATTGACTAGCTCTTACACTTAAATTAACCCATTTCTGTTAATCTATATGTTTTGTCATGTGTTCCGTGGCTTTACCNGTCTGCTGGCATGTTGTTCCTTCAGTGGCAGCTGGCATCTCCTGACTCAACCTTCCCTCTTTCCAGAATCCTCCTTGTCTGCTTATCCCACCTATACTTCCTACCTGGCTACTGGCCAATCAGCATTTTGTTTATCAACCAATCAGAGAAACACATATTCACAGCTTATAGAATGACATTCCCATCACAGCTGTGTGTGGTTATCTGCACAAAATCAAGCCAGTCAAAGTTCCAGCATGGGCCAGGTGTGGTGCCATATGCCTGTAATCCTAGCATTTGGGAGGCAAAGACAGGAAGTTCTCTGTGAGTTCAAGGCCAGCCTGGTCTTCACAGTGAATTCCAGGACACCAGACTACAGAGAGATAACTTCTTAAAAACACACACACACACACACACACACACACAAAAAAAAATCAGCATGGTTAGGGGAGGGGCTCACAAGGCTCCACCCACTTTTGAGGAGCTATTAGCAGCTGATGGTTGTTAGAAAATAGAGAGTCAGTTTTCTTTGTGACTGTGGCCACACTGGTGTGCTGCTATGCTCTAGTGATGGCCCTACACTTATGCATATACAGGTAGCATTCACTGAACTCAATGGGTTATAAATAAGAAAAAAAAAACAAAGAAAAAGTCATAGAGTTGGGAGAGGGATGTTTTGAAGAGGGGTCTGGAATGAGTTGGAGGGGAATGATATGAGGGGTGGATATGATCAAAATGCATTATGTGCATATATAATTCTCAAAGAATGAAAACCTCCATGTCTATCTTACACTATGTCTCAGACATACACACAAACTCATTAGAACTGATTTAACATTACAGATTATTAAATTAAAATGCAGAAATTGTTATCTTTTTGCACACCATGCATCATTTAAAAGCAATTTAAAAGGAAATTTTTTTTCAAATTCCACTTCCAATATTATGAAACAGACTTAGTAATGAAGCCAACTATAGATGTTGTTGGAATTCCTGGCCACTCCCCCAGCTAAGTGACTTCACAGTGCATGTGCAAAGGGAATCCCACCTCTTCCTCCCTCTCCTTGTCTCTCTCTTCCTCTCTCTCTCTCCATGTGGCTGCACGCGCTCTGTCTCTCTCTCTATCTCTTTCTCTCTCCCCGCCATCTTCTCTCCCCCCCTCTACTTTCTAATAAAGCTCTGATACTGGATTTTGTCCTGCCTCGTGACCCTTTCTCACACGGTAACTGCAGCGCTAAATGCAACCAACTAACTAACCAACCAACTAAATGCAAAACAACAGATGTGAAAGATTTATACAGTGAAAATGGTAAACCATTGTTGAATGAAAGTAAGCAGACACTAACTAATGAAATCTTGAGTTAATGGGCTGAATGACAATATTGTTGGGACTATCATATTACACAAAGTATCTATAGTTTCAAAGCAATCCTTACCAAAATCTTAATAAAATGTTCACAGAAATAGAAAAACCTATCCTGAAATCTAAATGGAATCTCAGAGGATTTTAAACACTAAAAACAGACTTGAAAGACACATGCTGCCTGATTTGAAAACATTCTATTGTAATCAAAACAGTGTGGCATTGGCATAGACACAAACAGACAAAGGGAAATAGCACAGAACAGAAAACATGAATAAAAGGCTGTGTGCATGTTCAAATTATCTTGACAGTTGTTGCAACTGTGGAAAATAGTTTCTTCAATGAATAATGTTTAGAAAACTGGAAACCCACACACAAAGAATGAAGTATGATTCTCATATTATACTATTATATAAAAAATTGACTCAAATGGATGAAATAGCTAAACACAAGACCTAAAATTATAAAATCCCTATAAGAAAAGATAGAGAGAAACATCCATGACATTGTACATGGCAATGGTTTGTGACAACAAAGAAAAATAGACAAATGGGACCACATAAATCTTAATTTTTACAACAAAGGTTACAGTTGACAAGGTAAAAGGAGTGTGAGTATGGCAGTTTGAACAAGAATGGACCCCATATATTTGAGTGCTTAGTCCCTAGTTGGTAGAACTGTTTAAGAAGGATTAGGAGATGTGGCCCTATTGGAGGAGATATGTCACTAGGCATGGGCTTTGAGATTTTAAAAGCCCACACCATTCTCAGTCAGTTCTTTCTCTGCCTCCAATTTGTGGATCAGGATGCAAGCTCTTGGCTACTGCTCCATCACCATGCCTGCCTGCCAACTGCCATGCTTTCCACCATGATGATTATGGGCTAACCCTCTGGAACCATGAGGCCCAATAAATGTTTTCTCTTANAAATTGCTTTTGTCATAGTGTCTCCTCACAGCAATAGAAAAGTAACTGAGACAAAAGTTGGTGCCAGGAAGTGGGGTGTTGTTGTGACAGGCCTGACTATGCTCTGTTTTGGAACAATGTAGAAGACTTTGGGAATTTGGACTATGAAAGTGGTTGAATGCTATAAGCAGGCTTAATGGGTCATCCCAGTAGGATCTTGGAAGGTAGTAGTGGTGAGAGCAATAGGACAATGGAGGCAGCTCAAGAGGATTCAAGGGGAAACAATATCAGCAACTGAATTTAAAGACTACAATTATGATATTTTGACAAAGAATGTAGCTGCTTTTTGCCCTTGTTCTAAGACTCTCCCTAAGCCTCAATTGAAGAGTTTTGAACTAATTTCATTGGCAGAGATTTCAAAAGAATCTGAAATCTCTACNTAACNCTGATTACTGTTATGCAGAACTACAGTGAAAAAATGTAAGCAGGGAAAAAAGAAATACAGAATGTACAGTTTGAAGAGAGAAAGAGTACAAGGAAATACAATGTTGGAGCCAAGGTTTGAGCTGAGGAGTTAAGAGAAATGTAATACTGGGTGTGATGCCCTCAGGGCAAAACCCCACTCAGCTAATCCTGAAACTTTTGAGGACTAAGGAATTATCTGTTCCAAAAGAACAACAATAAATCAAAGTTTATACAAATGTTACTCAAGGAGGGGGCCAGTTTCTACCCAAAGCAGGCAATAGAACTTGGCAGCNTTGGCCACATGATTCTGGCTTTAGAGTCAGGAAGAACACAGAAGTAAAGGGTTTGTGGATTCTTCCTCCATGGGGAAGAGCCTCTGAGGCCAAGTGTGTGGCAGGGGAGGATTTGAAANGGTGAAAAGCCTGGATTTCATTGGAAACTCCAAGATATTGGAGATGTCAGAGTTATGAGATATCTACCAAGGAGAGCTCTAGATAGGGAATAGAACAGCCCAAGATGAAGAAGTATGTTGCAATGAGCAAAGCTGAAAGGGTGGAGCCATTGGGGTCCTTTGACATCCAATCTAGAGCTACAGGATTTGGTGTTTGCCCTGCTGGGTTATAGTTTTGCTTTGATCTAATATTTCCACACTGTGCCCTTTTGCTCCCTTTTGGAAAGGAAATGTATATTTATGCCATTGAATCTTAAGAGCATGTAATTTGGTTTTTGATTTTACAGAGGATTACCATTAAGAGATTGCCTTGTATCTCAGAAGAGACTTTGGACTTTGAACTTCTAAACAATCTGTAGANTGAAAGATTATGGAGACTTCTGAAGCTTAATTAAATGCATTTTGTATTATGGTATGACCACAAACCTATGGGGGCCATGGAGTAGAATGTGGTGGTTTGAATGAGAATGGCCCACATAGGCTCATATGTTTGAATACTTGGTTCCCAGAGGCTTATTTGGNAATGAATAAGAGTTGAGATCTTGTTGGAGGAAGTGTGTCACATAGAGATTTCAAGAGCCCATTCCATTCCTAATTACTTCTGTCTTTGCCTCCTTGTGGATCAGGATGTAAGCTTTTAACTACTGCTCCAGACCATGCCTGCCTGTCAGCTACCTTGTTCCCCATGATGATTATGGACTCTAATACTCTAGAACTGTGAGCCCCAATAAATATTTTCTTTTCTAAGTGGTACAACATCAGTAATGATCGTGAGGATTAAAATAAAAACAAATCTAGAAAGACTCCTGCTTTCTAGTTCTGCATGAAGGAGCTTGGATGTTTCCAGTTCATCCTCACAACATCCACATGAACCAGCTCTTCTAGGCTGTGCAAGAGAGGTGAGGACACTAGACAAAGATATACCTCCTAGCACTGGAGAGACCAAGGAGGGAGGGCAGGAAGCCATGTTTCATGGGAGCCCAGTTCAGCACTGCTCTCCCACCATGGTGTTGCAGTATATTTGATCACACTGTGAACCCTGAGACTGCATTAATTAAATAAAGTCAACCTTGGGTCAAGAGGCAGAGCCAGCAACTAGTTGACAGTAAGTAGTCATAGAGAGTAAGGGTGAGTCAGGAAAACCGGTAGAGAAATGCACAAGAAGTACTGAGGATGGACTTTGAGTCTGGCAGTCTCTTTGGTTTGGAATGGTAGAAGAGAAGGTCTCTTCCTGAGATGTTGACTAAGGAGGAAGGTCAGCTGGTTGCTCATTGGCCTCTCTGAGCTANCAGATTTTTGCCCCAGCATCTGACTCCCAAGTCTTTATTTGGTAAAATCATAAGCTTGAAATTTAGTTTACAATAACACCATGGGAGCTGAGACAGAACCAGAAAACTTAATCTGTAACTAACAAAGTGCTGAGGACTCGGTGTGGTTAACTTGATAGTTATAAACACCATCAAGAGCCAGTCAGAAGACATCGGCATCTGTGAGACAGTCCTCCAGAAACTTGAACAGGTTCTCACAATAAATATTGTGAAACAAGCCCCTTAATATCATAGTAGGGGAGAGGAAACCAATTTTTAAAATACATGGCTGATCTCGCTGCTTTTAACATAAGTTTTCTCTAAAATAACAACAAAACCCTAGGAGCCGAGAATCTAAGAGCAGATTTATTACAGTCCAACTGGCCAAGTGACAGAAGATACACACTCTAGTGAGCTCACATTTCCTCACAGAGAAGGACAAATCAACTTGAGTCCACTCTAGCCTTCTGTGTTGAAGGGAAATGCCCAACTTTAGCTGCTCTACCTAGCCATACCCTCCCACATAAGATGAGAGGGAATAACCGAAGAAACACTGAGGAATTTGTGGTCAGAGCACAAGATCACTAACATGCTGAGACCTTATTACTCACCAGCATGCTAAAGGTCTAATTCTACACTTCCTTTACCTAGAGCATTGTATCTGGTTTTCTAGAAAAATCA
>LZPO01066563.1:96782-106842 GCA_001675575.1 Neotoma lepida
AAGAGATAGAGAAAGAAAGGAAGGAAGAAAGGAAAGAAAGAAAGAAAGAAAGAAAGAAAGAAAGAAAGAAAGAAAGAAAGAAAGAAAGAAAGAAAGAAAGAAAGAAAGAAAGAAAAAGAAAATAGTTTAAAATGGTACCTACCTACAGTCAGGCAATGGTGATGCACTCCTTTAATTCCAGAACTCATGAGGCAGAGGCAGGCGGATCTCTGTGAGTTTGAGGCCAGTCTAGTCTGCAGAGCTAGTTCCAGACCAGACAGGGATACACAGGAGAAATCCTTCTCAAAACTAAACAACAACAAAAAACAACCAACCAACCAAACAAACAAAATGGTATCTACAACCTGATTTCTGGATATATGACCATAAATATTGAAAGTGGGGTGTAGGAGAATGTTTTGTCCTATCCCGCCCAGCTCCTGCGGCTGCTTAGACCCAAGTAAACACACAGAGGCTTATATTATTTACAAACTTATGGCCAAATAGCTCAGGCTTCTCGTTAGCTAGCTCTTACATCTTAAGTTAACTCATTTCTATATATATACTTATCACATGGCTTGTGGCCTTTCAGTATCTTTACATCTTGCTTCTTCTGGCAGTGGCTAGCAGAGTCTGCCAGCTCTCCTCCCTTCTCCTCTCTACCTAGTTAGAATGTCCTGCCTAACCTTATTCTGCCTCACCATTGGCCAACAGCTTTATTTATCAACCACTCAGAGCAACACATATTCACAGCATATAGAACAATATCCCCACNAGTGGGGTCTCTGTTATGTCCCTACCAGAATTAAGCTTGAAATTGGATCCCATCAAATAGTAATAAGAGCTGAAAAAGCATCTATGAAGGAATCCACTACAGACGTTTTGCCAAATTACGAATAGATAAAATGTTTTCAAAATCTTTATTTTTATCTTTGTAGAAGAGTCACCTGTCAGCCTTGGTCAGACAAGTCTCTTTCAGAAATGGATATTGGTCAAAGTGGGGACTCATAGATGGTCAAATACTGAGAATAAGTAACTGCTCAGCCTCAAAAAAGACATCTATGTCACCTGCTTCAACACCCAGAGAATAGTGTGGAATAGGGGGAGAGAAGACTGACTGTAGAAGCTGAAGGATGAGGAGGAGTGAGGTGGGATGCTGTCTTCTGGACATGGCATGGCCATTGCAATCATGAATACATAAGCTTGCAAGGAAACCTGGGGGCAGGGAAGAAGAAAGAAAGGAAGGAAAAGAAGGAGAGAGGGAAATAAAGGTAGATAGAGGACAGGCTGAGAGGAAGAAGGGGTCAGTGGGAGTAGAAGGGGATGAGAAAAGGGAGTAGAAGGTGAATATGATCACAACGCCTTTTATGCAAGCATACAGATATTTGTGTTGGATAGTTTTATGTCAACTTGACACAAGCTAAAGTCATCTGAGAGAAGGGAACCTCAGTGAAGAAAATGAATCTATAAGACTGGCTGTAGGGAAGCCTATAGGGCATTTTCTTNATTAGTGATTGGTGGGGGAGGGTCCAGACCATTGTGGGTGGTGCCACACCTGGGCTTGTGGTCCTGGATTCTACAAGAAAGCAGGCTAAGCAAACCATGAGGAACAAGTGAGTAACCAGCNCTCTTCCATGGCNTCTGCATCANCTCCTGCCTCCAGGTTCCTGCCCTGTTTGAGTTCCTGTCCTGACTTCCTTTGATGATGAATAGTGATATGGAAGTNTAAGCCAAATAAACTCTTTTCTTCCCAAGCTACTTTGGCCATGGTGTTTCATCACAATAATAGTAACCCCAAATAAGACAATACTATCAAATATAAAAAAATTGATACATTTTAAAAAGAAATGAGGCCTTTGGGGAAGTGATTTAGTCATGACTCACAAATGGATTAGTACTTGTATAGAGTTAAATCAACATCAGGATCCTTTTGTCATTTTACTGAATCCTGCTGAGTGGGGACAGAGCATTCATCCCTTTCTACCATGTAAAGTAACAGCAAGAAAGTCCTCACTAGATACCAGAGGCCAGGAGGGTAATATCTGTGCTTTTATACTGTAGTTGTACATCACTACCCTGGGTGATATTGCTCACAAAAGCCAAAATGTGGAAGGAACCCAAGTGTTCAACAGGAGATGGTTGGATACATTNCATATATAGGAGCTAGAGAGNTGGNTCAGNGATTCAGAGCACAAGCAGCTCTTCCAGTGGACCTGGGTTTGATTCCCGACATACACACAGTAACTCACAACCATCTGTATCCCTAGTTCTAGGGGTCTGAGGCCTTCTTCTGGCCTCCATGGGCACCAGACACCCAAGTGATGCATAGACATACATGCAGGCAGAATTCTCATTTAAAGAAAATGTTTGATTTATGTGTGTGAATTTCTTTTCAACACCCCTCCTACCTTAATGGCTGTCCCTTCCAGCTCCTCTCTCTCCCTCCCTTCTTTCTTTCCTTCCTTCCCTTCTTCCTTCTGCTTGTCATATGAGCACCCTAACCACTTTTATGTTTTCCTATCTTTATAGCCTTTTATTTAATGTAATGATAATTTCAGTCATGTTTTGTCTTTATTGGTTGTGTGCTACTTAAATTTCATTATCAAGAACCACCTGTAGCCCTGGTGGAAAACCTATAGTTTCTGTCATTGCATAGAAGGCCATGCCCTCTCCTGATAGAGGTTTAACTATACATTTGTCAGTATGGAAAACATAGATCTTCCCTTAACTAGATGAGAGATAGTTTATTCTAGAGCCAAACACGAATGCCCATGGCCCAGTAACACAGATTCAAGTTACCCCAAACTCTATGATCTGAAGTTTTTATGCTAACAGAACAAAGAATGCCATAAACCAAGACACATTTCAAATATGGTAGAAACATCAGATGGGCAGGATACAGCAATATGTGGAAACCTCTGCTATAGATTTCACATGCTACCTGGTGGCGTTCTTCAGGCTTTGGTTGGTGGAAGCTAGGAGTCTAACACTTTCCAAACATGTTTCACCTGTCAGCTACAAGTCAAGTCAGACACAGAGGTGGACAGTGAGAGGATATCATTTTAAAGATAAATTGTAATTGAGCTCTGGACCTGCAATATCCCTGCCTGTCCATAATCACTGAAGTTCTAATCAGGCAATCAGGGTTTGTAGACGGTTTAAAGGGCTATGTAATTCTCATTGTGCAGTATTTAGTAAGTTGTTCACAGGAAGTGATGACATCACTGGTACGTATCAACGTAANAACATGGCTTGCTCACTGACACCCCAGATAGGATACACACTAGACTTCTATTTCTAGCCATTGAGGTGACTGTGACAGAGCCTGAATCATGTCTGATATCTCCACTGGTCTCAATTCACTCACTCCTTATACAGAAAACAAAGAATTTCATCAGGCTGTGGGGGGTGCCATGGATTGCTCTGACTTATCTGTTATTCCCAGAAAGTTTGCGTAGGTTCATCTTCTTTTTATGCTGTCTATTCTTCAGGAATATCAACTTTACACTTATAAGATCTCTTCATTCTTTTAACAATTACCCTTCTCATTGCTTTAACTTGCCTGGCAGGATCAACTTCATATTCACCATTTCCAGTGGAGTCCTCCTTTCTTTAGTCTTTATTGTCTTTCATGTCTCTTGCTAACCACTGAAGGCTCATTTATTTCTCCACCATTGTGCTTTATTATCTTAATTTAAGCTGCTATGGGTGTGCTTTTATTTGAGTTGTCTCTAAGTTATTGGAGTGTGAATAACTTTCCATATACGTATATTATATTTATCCTAAGATGTTTATTCTATTGTAAATTCTTCATCAACTTTCAGATTTGTTTTCCCCACACTCTAATGCAGTTTGTGGTAAAGGAATGTCAGAGCTAAGTCTATGCAAAGTCCCCAAGGAACTTATTCATGTAAATTACACGTTGTGTGCATTGTGTGTAGAAATGTCAGCAACCAGCTGCCTGAAGATTCTTTCCTCCACCTGTATAGGCAAGGAGTTCTTCGCTTCTGTTTGCAGAAGTGAGGCCCAGCAGCTGTCTGGGAATCAGCAGCAGCTGGCGCCCTCATGTGTTCAGTCCTTGTACAGACCTCAGTGATCACGACCCTCAGCCCTCAAGGGTTCAGTCCCCAGGGCTCTGGACCCTTAGCGCTTANCAGAAGCCTGTGTTACAGCTCTCAGCCCCAGGNCTGAGACCCTTGTCCATGAAGACTTGGTAGNTCTCTGAAACTATTTCAGCAACAAGGACCTGCTGTTTCTCTTCGCTTGCTCCTCACAGCCCTTTATCCTTCTTCAGCCTCAGCTCCGTCCCCTTTGTCCTCTTTCTCCTTTTCCCCTTCTCCCTCCTGTCCTGGCTGCTAGAAAACTGATCAACTTCTTCTTCAGCTGTCAAGCAGCAGCTGCCTTGTTCTGTTTGCAGCATGGCCTGCCCACACTCAGCTTCCCTGCCACTTGCATGTTCTGTGGCCTGTGCTGTCACCTCTGCTCTCTGGTGTCCCTGCTGCTATTTCCCTAGTGTTACCAGCTCAGCCTGAAGTGCTTAGAGAAGGCAAGAAAAGGCCACTGCAGGGAATCTTTTCTTGAGGACTGATGTTGCAACACCAGGGGAGGCAGCACCGGAAGGCATCCAGCAGACTTGCTGAGGCAGAATTACCTTCCTGAGAGCTTGAGAAAANGCCTTTGGACCACTCCTGGCCATTGGTTTCTGACCAGTCACAGCACTTTGTTTAGATCAATCACAGCCTTGNCTTTTGCACCAAGCACACAGCCTTTGTGGCTTATATATTGGAATCACAGGCTGGATTCTTAGCATCAGTCATAGAAGGGTGTTTTCTAGACCGCCTGGAGGTGTTTCCCTTCTGTCCTAGGTGAAAATGGTTTCAGGGTCATCTAGAGCCCTGTGAACCTTCTGATAGCAAATAGTTTGGTTTAAACTGTTCTGACAGCTAAACCCCAATCTTAGTGGTTTAATACAACAAATGCAGTGTGTGTGTGTGTGTGTGTGTGTGTGTGTGTGTGTGTGTGTGTGTGTGATGTAGGAGTGGATGTGTATGTTTGTGTGGGCACACATACGGTAGAGTACACACCTGGAAGTCAGAGGAAAACTGTGAGCATGAGTCCTCTCACCTTTCTACGTTGCTTGAACATGTCTTTTTGATACTTCATTAGCCAGACTAACTGGCCCAGGGCCTTCTGAGGCTTGTCCTGCCTTTGACTCCCTTCTTCCAATAGGGCAACACTAGGATTACAGATGTTTTCTTGCTGTCATTACCTGAGTGTCCCCCACAAAACTGAAACTCCAGTGGCTCAGTAAAGGCCCAGAGATGGACTCCTCTGGAGACAGTTTCAGGGAACAGCCTCCGCTTTATTGTACCTGAACAACTACTTATAGAATGGAAGCCTATGGATTGTGATTGTTAGCATACTACCTCAGACTGGACAGTGAGTGCTCATACCACTAGGGTCTTCATATGGGAGAAGCACATAAAGGAGACTTGAGAGTGCAGACTCTTCGGCAGGACAGTTACAGGCCACTAGTGTTCTGATTTCTGGGAATACTCANGGGCATGTCAGCCATGTGTGCCATGTTCCTTATTTAGAAGTGCAATGTGCCGTGTAATCTTGCTCCCACTTCATGCCTGCATTTACACTTTACAGTACCCCCCACTCCCCNGCCTCTATATCATTCTGTTTCCTGAGAGCAGAGCCTCCTAATCAAGGAGCTAAATATGCCAATGCATACATTACAGCTAAAGCGATAACAACATGGGCAAATAGATTAGAAGGTTTATGAAAACAAAGATGATATCTGGGTGTGGGAATGATGTCATTTCAAATTTTAGAATCTTCTCTTATANGACCTATATCAGGAAATAGGTTAGAGGCATTAGCAAACGGCTGAGGACAAGGTCCTCTGAGCTTCACCCCAGAAAACAGGAGGGGTAGGTACCAATACCCACCAAGTTTCAGCATTGGCATTATCTGGGCTCAGTGCAGTAAGCAAACACATGAACAGGATAGGTGCCTGCAGCTGCTCAGTGTTATCTGCTTCGTTATGGGTCTGGTGTCCCTCAGAGATGCACCACGACCATGGATAAATTTAATTACAAGAGGGTTTCATTTAGATACTGGCATCAGGTCCCTGGCACCAGGACTGTACCTGAGAGTACTCCCAAGATGCCTCAACTTGCCACATCAGCCCAGGTCTTATAAAAGCAAAAATCACAAAATTATAATTTTGGTATGGGTTAGCTCATATCCTGTCTTTGTAAGCAGGACTTGATTTTGTAAGAGATGTTTGCTGACCCCTGTGTTAACTTGAGCAAACAAACTCCTAAATTTTAAATCCCCGGTTATTGGGTATCCACCGCCACTGATGTAATGAGTCAATCAAGCTGAATTAATAAATCCAGGTTTAATGAACAGAACAAAGCAATCCTGTGTGACCCTTGGAAAGTCAGGGGAGGAGTCACATGGCAAATATGGCTACCAGGCCTTAAGTAACCTGAGCAGCCCCGGGGGGAGGAGCTGACTTTTGGTGGTCTTTCTGAGGGGACAGGGTCTGGGGAGAGAGAGAGATGGGGCTTCCACTTAATCATCCCAGACTCTTTAGGTATATGGACACCAGAGGCTGAGGTGGAACTTCCACCAGAACACAATCTTTTTTACAGAAGTGGAGCTAGCACTTAGCTCCTATGACTCATTATCTCACAAAAAAAAAAAAAAAAGCTGAAGCAGTTAGAAATTTTTATGAGACAGGGCAGTTTTTAAGAATGGCCCAACTATTTTGCAGCAAGGGAAGTGGGATAATAGTGCACAATCTTTACAAGCTAGGTGTTTATATGCTGGAGGTCTTTTTGTTTTATAAAAATANCTTAAACACAATAATGAAAACCTTAAATGTATTGTTAACCATCATATTGCCATCCCTAGAGAAGGATAGAGAGACACAGCCTTCTACCATGTATATGTAGAGACACATATGTATTTGTTCTCCATGTTTTATAACAAAACTTACTAGATATATGTGGGGGCTTCTGACCGCTGGATCAGCCTGCACAGTCATCAGAGCACTCTCAGGAGGTGAACAGACAACACTGAATATAAGAGCTTGAATGTTTCCAGACTGATTTTCTTTATACTGTGTTCCTATGTTATGATGTGTGTGAGCTATGATTATGAGAGATGAAAGGCTGAGTCATGTGGAGCCAACTATACTTGAAAAGAAGAAATATAAATCTTTGGGCTGGAGATGTGGCTCAGAGTAAGAATGTGATTACATGAAGAAGCCAATTCTCAGCAAGCTGCACATCCACTCAAATCTGAGCACTTTTTCTACCCTTCCATTCATTAGCTGCAATTTTTGAAAGCCTTTACTTGCGTGATTTCACTTGAAACCTTAGTGTGATGGTGGCATCTGGGATAGCTCTTGTCCACTCCTTACTGGTTTAAAACTTTTCCTTTGTTGTGTTTGGTATGTCCCTTGTATTCCTGATCATTCCAAGACTTTTATCATGAAAGGGTGTTGGTGGGAGTGCAAACTTGTCCAGCCACTTTGGAAATCAATATGGAGANTCTTCANAAAANTTGGGAATAAATCTACCTCAAGAACCAGCTATACCACTTGTGTGTCAACTTGACACAATTTAGAGTCAGCAGAGGAAGGAGTCTCAGTTGAGGAAATGCCTCGAAGAGATTCAGCTGTAAGGTGTTTTCTTATTTAGTGATCAATGGTGGAGGCACCAGCCCATGGTGGGTGGTGCTATCATGAGTTGCTGGTCCTGGATTCTATAAGAAGGTGGGCTGAGCAAGCCATGGGAAGCAAGCCAGTAAGCAGCTCCCCTCCATGGTCTCAGTATCAGCTCCTGCTTCCAGGATCCTGCCCTGTTTGAGTTCCTGTCCTGACTTCCTTCAGTGATGAACGGCAATGCTGAAGTGTAAACCTAATAAACCCTTTTCTCCTCCGCTTGACTTTTGGTCATGGTGTTTCATTGCAGCAATAAAAACCCTAACTAAGACAAATAAAGACTGTAGTGACTCCAGAGATTGGTGTTCCTCATACAATGTGAGGAAGAATATAATTAGTCCTTCTTATAAACCAAAGTCTCTTGCTTTTGGGATATCGATCCCAAGAAATTACTGCAAGCTCTTTGTCAATGTTCATTTTCTGCTCTTAATGAGGCAATTTTAGCATTAGTAAAAAAACCCCACAATTTCTGCTGGGTCTATTTCTGTAAATTGACAGTCTCAATTTTCCTTTCAGAATCCAATCAGAAAACTTTTTACATAGGTCTTTAATTTTTTACTCTAGTTGTGTGGTAAAAATCCTCATTCTAAGATATTATCTTCTCTCTGCATAAGAATTCCTATAGGAAAATGTATAGAAGGTAGTATGATCAGGATACACTCAAGTCCTGGATCCAAGTGATCTACATGTGCATCCTGTAATTTCTCTTCTACCAAAGCCAATTCTCTCTCAGCCTCAGCTGATAATTTTCTTGGACTGTTTAAGGACTTGTAAGGCTTAAAATAAATTACTTAGTTCTTGAGTTGTTAATCCAATTGTGGGCCATAGCCAGTTAATATCTCCCAGCAATTTTTGAAAATCATTAATAGTTCATAGCTGATCTCTCCTGATTTGTTCTTTCTGTGCTTGAATTTTTTATAAACCTATCCTATACCCTAGGTAATTAATATAATCTGCTTTTTGTATTTTTTCAGGAGCAATTTGTAATCCCCATCAAAGCAAAATTTTCTTTACTTCTTCAAATATTTTTCTATTGTATCTGCATCTGAATCAGCTAGTAAGATATTATCCATATAATGGTAAATTATAGGTGGAGGAAACTGTTTATGAATTATTTCTAATGGTTGTTCTACAATATATTGACACAAGGTGAGGCTGTTTAACATCCTTTGTGGAAGAACTAGCTACTGATACCTTTTAAGCAGCTGGGAATTATATAAGTAGGCACTGTGAAGGCAAATTTTTCTCTATCCTGATTCTTGTAAAGGTATAGTAAAAAAATCAATCTTTAAAACCAATCACTAAAATAGATCATCCTTTAGGTAATAAATAAGGCAAAAGAATTCTAGGCTATAAAAGAGCCCATTGGCTGGATTGTCTTATTAATAGCTCTCAAATCTATTATCATTCTCCATTTTCCAAATTTCTTTTTAATGACAAATATAGGAGAATTCTAAAGACTAGTTAATTCTTCCATATGTTGAGCATTTAGCTGCTCCTGTACCAGGTATTCTAGTGNCTGTAATTTTTATGATGTCAATGGCCATTGTTCTACCCACACCAGTTTGTTAGTTAACCATTTTAAAGGTAGTGCTGTTGGTACCTTTGAAAGGTCAGTAGCTGTTGTGCCCTGCTTATGGACAACTTGAGTAGTTGGTGACTATTCTTTATAATACCTTTTAATATCTTTCTCAGAAGCATTCTTTATTTTATGGTTTGTTTCTGAGATTAGAGGAATGTTAATCTGTGTTTTCCATTGTTGTAACAAATCACATCCCCATAAATTCATTGCTATGTTAGCCACATATGGCATTACTTTCCCTACCTGTCCTTCTGGCCCTATACATTCCACCAACCTTATGCTTTGTTCTACCTGAGATAAAGTTTCAGTCCCTAGAAGCTGAATATGACCTGAAGAGGCCAATTTGGATGCCAAGATTTTGATGAAATTATTGTTACATCCATCCCATGCCTGTGTCTAGTAAACCTTCAATTACAATGCCAGGCTACCCAGCTGCAGTGGTGGAGCTTGGCTGGGGGTGCAGGGTGTGTGACTGTCTTCTGCCCTACATGGCTGGGCAGAGAATGTAGTGCACTTCTGGGCCAAGGGTACCTGTAGCTGCTCAATTGTAGCTGGGCGCTGAGGATGTGTGGTGGTGGCAGCAGCAGTAAAAGTGGGTACAAGCAGATGTCATGGTGTGGATTGGCGGCCTGGTGAGGGGGTTCAGGGAAACCCCTGTAACTTGTGGCCAGAAGGAGTGAGCTGCCTGAAGAGCAGACACATCTGGTTGTGTAGGAGAAACCTGCAAGGACATAGGGGTTGCCTAAATGACCAGC
>LZPO01066564.1:0-13286 GCA_001675575.1 Neotoma lepida
TTCCATCTGAGGGAGAGTGATGTGCACTGGAGGTTCCATCTGAGGGAGAGTGATGTGCACTGGAGTTTGATTAACTTTTGTAAAGGACCCCAGAGCTGTCATGTGGAGGGTGGGGATGTGAATATTAGACACAAAACCAAAGCAATGGTCTCTTCCCATTTAGAAATAGTGCTGAGTTTGCCAGCAGCCAGGCAGAGCAGCTCACAGGCAAGCCCAGAGCTCTCTAAGAACAATCTTTGTTTCTAAACAGAAAGGATTTTTGTCTTCTCGGGCAGGAAACCTAATGCAAGGCTTATGCTGAGATATATTTTCCGCCATGTGGCCTGGACAATAAACACGGGCCTTTTGATCTGTGTGGCAGTGGTGGTGGAGCTGGAGTTCTGAGAGCAGAGACAAATCTGCCAGAGGTGAGGCTATGCCCTGGGGTTCTTTTGCATGTCTAAAGTTCACCAAGGAAAGCCAGAGAGATTTCAAATAAACATGTCTAAAGGGGTCATAAAAATCTCAACCAGTCTGATAGCTTAAATCCCTAACGTCAAAACACAGCAGCATGGCCAGCATCACATGAAACTTCTTTGGCCTCAGGTTTATAAATTAAACAGGCTTCAAACTCCCATTTTTACAAGGATGCATGTATAAATGTCCCTCCTCCTTGCCAGTATCTTCCTCCTACTCAGAATAACAGCAAATCTATCTTTCTGTTAATGCAGGTGGAATCATTTTGTAACAAAACTCGGAGTAAAAAGGATACTAACGATGAATCATTTCTAATTTTNATTAGGCCACAACTGCATGCCATTGTCATAATATACATGGCCTTTCAACTCGCTGCTTTAAAAATCTCATCCTAAAAATCGCCACAATTCATTATTGTACGTGCTGCCTTCATTTTCACATCAAAATGCCACAGGGAAGCAGGGTCGGCTTGAGCACCATTGAAGCCAAGAGCGTTATTAGGAAACGTGAGTGGGCTGAGGTGGGGCTCCCTGTGGCTTGGCAGACTTTGAGTACCAGGCTCAACCTAATATTAGAAGTGAGTCATCAGTTTACCCACACAGCAGGATCCTCACTTTGTACCTCTATTCTGAACAACTCTGCTCCTGGCCAAAGAGTCCAGTTTAGGATCTATAATTAATAACTGAGTGAAAGGAATCCCTCATTTATTTTGAGAACCGTTTTATTATTCATAAATTCCACAGTTACTGTTTGATAAATAATAAAACGCAGAAATTCTACCCTGTAGAAAGGTAGTTTGTGTGTTCAGTGTGATTTATCTCTAGGAGAGGCCAAAGGCATTCAAGAAGAAAGCAAGCTTTGCCTTTTTCATCCAATAAGAGAAACGTGAGGGCGGGAAGTTGCAATGGGCCACTGACCCTGTGCTAGGAGATTGTTTCAAAGATAAAATTCAGTAACTATTGCATATCCATATAGGGTACATTTGAATCATCATGACCNTTTAGTGGTGAAGATTTTAGTAAACACCAGAGTCAAAATCCTTGCTCTAAGTACAGATAGACAAGTGCAATTTGTTTTTACTTTAGTTCACATACTAAATCTAAAGAATACAAGCAGCATTCTTAAAACAAACTCAAAACCAGTGAATATGATTTTCAATACAGCCTCAGAATCCCTTAGGGGAACAACATCAAACTTTTGGTCCACACTAGAGCACTCTTTTCAAGAAGGAATAGTTCCCTATTTAACATACAGTGAGGAGACAGCTCAGGAGTTAAGATCACGCTCCGCTCTCACGAAGGAACTGAGATCCGTCCCAGAAACACGAAACAAACAGCTCACAAACACCTACAGCTCTAGCTCCAGGAGATCCAGGACCCTGGCCCCCAGTCATCCAGACCCTGGCCCCCAGTCATCCAGACCCTGGCCCCCAGTCATCCATGCTTAAAGATGCACACATATTCACACAGACACTTGCACCCTCTATTCATTTTATTTATTTATTTTTTAAACATTAGTTTGATTTTTCTAAAGAACTAACCAGCAAGTGTTTTTCAGCTCACAGTTTACTTCCTGTCTCACTTGCTGTAGCATTTTTGTTTTTTTGTCATACTGTGCTGCATTGAGCTACACTTTTGAGTTAGATACATACTTAATTTTCACTTATTTTTTTCTAGAAAGATTGAGAGTTAAAACTGAAAGGTCTTGCCGTTGATGATAAGTCTTCCAGTGGATTTTTTTCCTCTGCTGCAGCCTAATCTTAACTCCTGTGGAGTCCTATGTGCTCCTGAACTTATTTCTTATTTTTCATGAAAGCTGCAGAAGAATGAGTTTTAAAAGCTTCTGAAATCATCGAGAGTATCCTGTTTTCCACTCCTATTCATTTAATGTTTTAATCAGACAAAATGGGTCTTAAAATATAATCTTCTTAGAATTTTCTGATTCAAGTTTTCAAGCTTCTTCATGTAAGCTTCATGCATTCCTTATTCAAGTTATACTGAGTTCTTATTTAATTATCACTTTTAATTGCATCTTCTTTGCATTGGAGTTTTGGTCAGGTTTGAATGTTTACATTACAATGCATAATATATGTTTTGACATATTGGTTATGGTCCCAGATATAATAAAAAGATTCTCCATGAAACAAAGTAAACACAATAATATAACAAATATGTAGAAAACAGAGAAAGCATGCATTCATGTGTACATATAGCATTTAATTTGTGTTTTAATAGATAACATATCTAATGTTATGGATACTTAGAACTTACTCACCACAATACTCATGGTTTCTTATGAAAAACAAGGTCCCTAAACTTAAACATTCTCACACTGGATGTCCATCTCCTTTTTTACTTAAGCGCCTGTTAAAACTAGAGTCATTTGAAAACTAAATAGATTAAGTGCTCCTTACATGTGTCTGGCACATAGGAAGTTGGTAAGTATTACTGAAGGAGTTCTTACTATTGTTTCTTGCACAATTGACCTTTCAACATTCCAAACACAAGAGTTTGAACTCTTCTGAGTTGACATCAATCTGTATACTTAATGGTTCACCCAAGTGTATTTATTCTGAAGTTTTAAAAGACAAATTTCAAAACTCAAATAAAATTCTAAAATTCGTTTTTTAAGATATTTTCACTTAAACATTTCATTCTGATGTTGAAAACAGGTTAAATGTAGAAATGACCTAAAATTGTTAAATATTAGTAAGCTATTACGTTTATTAAGAGGTTATATATTGCATATAGTTTCAAGNGGGACACTCAATGGACAACATCCAGAATTTTCTGTGACTTTAATTCTTTGTTTTGGGAAAGAAAAGGAGGTGTGAAATAGATTTCCATAGCTATTTAATTTTAGATTTTAAAAAATGGATCGTTCACTAGCATCAGTATTTTTCTTGTTAAAAATTCCCTAGTTTAACTCATACTGGAACTTACAGGTTAGAGTTCAGCTTCTGACTGGATTTCTGACCCCATGTGGCAGTTCTTTCAGAAAACAACACAGTGCTCTGTGGAGTGTCTGGACAGCCTGTGCTAAAGGTCACCGAAGCTAAGTGCTCCAGCAGTGAGCCTGACTCTTAGCAGTCTTCAAAGGGTTTCATTAGGATTTGCCCATTACCTTGCATGCAGAGAATATCAAAAGCATTGCTGGAAAATGTTTGTGCTTTTAATTTTGACCATCTTCACATGTTACAGGAATTCATGTACGCTTTGCTTTGGGTACTTTTCCTTTAACCAGAATNAAATAAAAACTAGATGTGGACAAATTGTAATTCACATTCTCACTCTCTGTCTCCTCTCATCTGTCCTTATCTTGGTAGGTCAGGGAAGAACTAGAATTTTATTTAATTCATTCTGATTTTCTCAAATTTTCAAATAATTTTAACTGAAAATGCACTGAACTATAACAGACTTATAAATAAATGTACTTATCTCAAATATATAATTTAATATATTTTAATAAACTATATATACTTTACAAAACCCCAGCATCCAGCTGATAAGTGCTTTCAGGACCCCCAATCCCTTTTTTGTGCAATTCTAGTCACAACAGTATCCATGCAGCATGGATTGATTAGCTCGCTTTGTATTTTAAACGTTTTGTATGAATGGGATCATACTGTATGTATTATTTGCACACCCTTCCTGCTCTCACACAGGTTTGGATGGCAGGTGTTTGCACTTTGTTCAGTAATGTGTGAATATTGTCATTGCTCCACATCCTGGTAGCATTTCATATGGCCAAGTTTTAAGGTAATCAGTATTATTTTATTAGATTTGTAGTGATAACTCACTATGGTTTTAATCTTAATTTCTTTTTCAGAATTAATTTTCAGCATCTTTTTCTGTGTTTCTTTGCTAATCTGTTAATAATTCATATTTGTCCTTGTACTAGGATATTCTCTTATAGTTTCTATTACATAAGCTTCTCATGTGGTTTAATGTACTTATCCTTAAATATTTAAAGTCTTAAGGGTTTTATTTTCATTTTATATCAAGTTATAATATTTTATTTTCACTATATGGAGTTACAACCAATTTTAGTATCATGTTTTTATGATCTTGAAAATTATTTTTGCTTATTACTTCTAGGAGTTCCTTTTATTTTTTATTTTTTCTGTTTTTCAAGTTTGGCATATGTGACAAAGATTATATGTTCAAGGTAAACACACACACACACACACACGTATATGGGGTAGAGAGGGAGAGCAATGATAATAATCAAATTAACAAATTCACTCATACCTATCTCCATCTTCATAGCTTATATTTTTATACCTTTTGGCTAGTCATCTATTACTTCCTATACCAACATTTGACAAAAATGTAATAACCTTTCAGAATGTAAACCAATTAATTAGTTACATAAAGAAGGTACCTCCACACAGGGAATGTCATATGTGATGAACCTATAGCTCACATCATACTCAATAATGAAAAGCTAAAAGCTGTTTCTCTGAGAGAAAGAATAAGGCAAACATACCCACCTCTCTCATGAAATAAGAGACTTCCAGACCCTATTGTGAAGACACTACACATTTAAATACAGGGCATAAGGAATTGAAGCTGTAACTGAGCTGGAAGAAATCAAACTCTAATTGTGCCCTCCACAAGAACAGACAAGGGAGGTTAATAGTTGGTGACTATGAACACAACATGTTGTGTACATGTATGAAACTGGATAAATAGAAACATTAAAGAGACATACAAATAAGGAAATAAGTTGAATTATCTCTACAGATAACATGCTCTTGTGTGAAGAAAACTCCTTAAATATGTTCCAATAGAACTAGCACATTTCAGTTAAGTTGCAGGTTTGAAAACAACACAAAAAATAATTTGTTCCCAAGCACTGATGAAATATTCTGAGAAAAATAAATTTAAAAAATGATCCCACTTTCAATAGGACTAGCTAGAATAGTTAGATTCTAATCCAATATGGAAATACTTTAGTTTCTTCATTTCAATATTTGTAACTTTAAGGTGGAGAAAATCACTTCTCTTTTTTGTAGGTATATTTACACATTTTACTCAAGCCTAGAACAGAAGACAATTTTAAAACTGGTGGCCTATTCCACTCTACAAGTTTGATGACTAATTAGTATGTTCAACTTTATTCATATATTTTCTAAAATTTAATTTCCTTATACCGAAATAAAGTATGTGTAATTTGATATTTGAGAATCGTCTAAATTTAGTGATCTACTAGGAGTGTCTCATGCTGACTTTCTACTTTTTAGTAATTTTTGGAGCTAACTCATAAGCATATGCCATGGTTTGAATGAGAATGGCTCCTATAGGCNTATATATTTGAATGTTTGTTTCACAGTTGGTGGAATTGTTTGAGAAGGTTTAGGAAGCATGGCCTTGTTGGAGGAGGTGTGGCCCCTTGGAAGAGATGTGTCACTTAGGTGTGGGCTTTGAGGTTTCAAAAGGCTACACCAGGCCCAGTCTTGTTTTCTCTCTTTATGCCTTTATCTTGTGGATAAGATGCAAGCCCTCAGCTACTGATCCAGCACCATGTCTGCCTGCCTGCCACTGGGCTTCCTGTCACAGTGATTATGAACTTATCCTCTGAAACTGTAAGCAAGCCTCCAATTAAATTCTTTCTTTTATTGTTTCCTTGGTCATGGTGTCTTATCACACAACGAACACAGAATAGTTATTCTCAAATAATTAATTACTTTAGATTATGTGATTATACATACACTGTTCACAAAACAATACATAGTGAATGTCTCTTCCAATTGTTTTTTATTACATATAACTATTGTATATACTAGAGATTATGTCTGTTGTATATGTTATGGATGTGTCTCCATGTGATAGAGTACTGTTTGTGCATCTTTCCCAACTGTGTTCAGTGACGTTATATGGGTAGCTTGAAGTTTGTACTCTATTGTCCACAGTGTTCCTATTTACAGATTAAACATCACTGGTTTATTCAGTTATGATTTTCCTGATGAGATTTTATTACATGCAGAATACTTATGATTAATTTTACTCTTCTTACATATTATCTTATGATGTTACTGAATGTATCCCCTTTTCCTTACTAAATGAATGAATTAGATTTCCTAGAACTTTTTCTCTTTATTTCCTCTAAAGATGGGAGAAAATAAACCCAGACATATCATTGACTGAGTAGTCTGATAATAATGACAGTGAGATGTAGACGAAAGTTTGTCCAGTTCCCCCGCCCGGCTCCCACGGCCCGCTTAGACCCAAATAAACACACAGAGGCTTATATCATTTTTAAACTATGGCCCTGGCAGGCTTCTCGATAGCTAGCTCTTATATCTTAAATTAACCCATTTTATAAATCTATGTCGCCACGTGTTCCACGTGGCTTTACCTGTGCGCCGTTACATGCTGCTGCTTTCTAGATGGCAGAATGGCGTCTGCCCCTGCTCTGCTTTCGGCTTCTCTTCCCNTAGTTCGAATGTCCCGCCTATCCTTATTCTGCCTCACCATTGGCCAAACAGCTTTATTTATCAACCAATCAGAGCAACACATTTTTAGAAAGACATTCCCATCAGTGAGAACTGAAAAGAATTCAGAGGAAACAGAGGTTAGTATATCGAATATCTGCTCTCTTCGTGTAGAAGATTTGTTGAAGCATTTGGGGCAGTTTGTTACAAATAAAGTTTAACTGTTCAAAACAATTGCTAAGCTCCATCTCATTAGGTTATATTAAATGTCAGGTGTGATGGCAAACTCCAGTAGTCCAAACACATGCAAAGGAAGCAGAGGCAGGATGATTACTGCAGATTTAAAGTAAGCCTATCTACACAGTGAGTTCCAGGCTCAATAGGCAGCAATTCCCTTTCTAAAAATACTAATAAAAATTAAAAATATTTATTATAAGGTAAACTCAATATTTGGCATTTCTGTGTTGATACACATTTCATATGTACAACATTTTCCTGTTTGTTCAGATATCTGAATTGCTTGCCACATGTTCTCACTAGAGAATGACCACCTTCTTGGCCTTTTTTCCTGTACACTAGCAGCTTTGCCCATGTCTATCCCACATACTCATACTTAAAATTACACCTTTCCTGTGATTTTTAAATTTTTTATCTATACATTTTTATTTATAAAATTACGTTTTCCCATGCATTTTATTAAGGCAAAATGGCAGGATTTCTGTGTTTAGAGCTAAGAGACTTGACCCTTGGAGGAAGTTTCCATACTGGCCNAACCTGCTGTCTTTTGGAAGTCAGGATGGGAACAATACTTCCAAACACTGCTATCTTTTGGTAGTCATGATGAGAGCAATGCTTCCAAACACTGCTGTCTTTTGGTAGTCATGATGAGAGCAATGCTTCCAAACACTGCTGTCTTTTGGTAGTCATGATGAGAACAATGCTTCCAAACACTGCTGTCTTTTGGTAGTCATGATGAGAACAATGCTTCCAAACACTGCTGTCTTTTGGTAGTCAGGATGAGAACAATGCTTCCAAACACTGCTGTCTTTTGGTAGTCATGATGAAAACAATGCTTCCAAACACTGCTGTCTTTTGGTAGTCAGGATGAGAACAATGCTTCCAAACACTGCTTCTCACAACTTAGCTGGGGTTGAACTTCAAAACATTTCCAGAAAATATCCATGAAAATATGCAGTGTTCTGCCCAGATTAAGACCCCCAGGAAGACCACCGGAGACCGAGAGTGTCCAGAATGCAACAGCAAGGTTTATTTGCAGTACAAGTCGACAGGGAGCTCTCGTCTGTCCGCAGTGCCTCTTGCAGGCAGTGAGGAGAGAGAGAGTTCTTCTTTTTCTTCTGAGCTCAGCTTTTAAAGGCAAAACCCACAAACTTCTCAAAGGGGAGGAGGTTAGTACGGGTTCATTATTGATTAGCCTATCTTTGCTTACTCTTAGGAATTTTTACAGTTCCTGAGTGATCTCATCTTCCAGCTTGACCTGTTGTTTGTCATAAGACCCCCCCCCTTTTTTTTACAGACTATCTCTGGCGTTGGGACATTCTGTGGTCCAGACAGCCCTCCAGACCTCCTTACTCTGTACTGTCTCAATTCCTGGAGTCTCTGTCAGCATTTCTGGGAACTTAAAACTCAGGCCTTTTAGTTCAAGCAGGGGCTGTTAGTTTGGTTTTATTTTTGAGTGAGGGTCCTTCATGCAGCATAATCTAATTAAATGATATATTTTAGACATGTGTAGTGGGATTAAAGAGACACAAATTAATCTTCAAATCAGGAATGAAGCATTCCTTTAATATCTATTGATCAATTGAGCACAGAAAACACAGAATTGAATTTGAAAGAGGATTTAAATAATTTAAAAATAGTTCCTCTACTTTTCCTTGCTGCAGGCCAACATTTTAACATTTATTTAATTTTCCCCAAGGCCCAAGGATATACCTGTGAGTCAGCTTACTTTGATATGCATGTCTAGAATACATCAGTCTGAGGGATAATAAATTTTTGCAAATCAAAACTCTACCCCATCTGAATGGTACTGTGCCACATTCAAAACACTATTATGTTAGACTTGACTGGACAAAAGCTAGGAGAGAATTCCCAAAACTAGTGACTGAATAAAATGGCTGTTATTTTATAGTACATTCAATATCAAATATCAAAAATTCAAATATTAAATACAGTGATTTCAATATCAAATTGGAAACTATGGCACGTGTTTTGAGAAATTGGCTATTCAAACTTTGCTGCACAAGAAAGACTTGTGCCCTCACCAATATGTAAACTAACTAGAAGAGCCCTGGAGAAGCCTGATGTCTTGATCTAAACATGGTGTCACCTCTTAAAGGGAGAGGAGTGGCCTTGAACTTGATTTGCTATTGTAAGTCTGAACTNGGAATATGTGCATTCAGAATCCACAAGGGGTCACCTCAGAGGATCAGGAATCATGCTTCTCAAAAAATCTGTATGAAGATGACAGGTTAAACAGTTGAACCCTGTGAGTTTGTGAATTACTTCTGTGGTTCTTCACCAGCCACAGAGCCTTTCTGTCCTAAGTCAGATTAGTTCCTCAGGGGCTGTGAAGTTAAAAGCACCTGAACTCTTCTGTTTTCAGAAGCATAAAATCAAATACAAATGGATTGTCTTTTTCACAGTGAATCAGGAAATTTTCATAATTTTATGTGGCTACTATTGGGGACCAAATTTCAGTAATGAGGGACCTCACAGTGTGAGAATAAGTCATGAATAATGACACAGTTAGATGTCTGGTTAGAAATTGTCATGGTGGACAGCTCCTGGTTGAGTCCTGCCCCTGCCCACATGGCATTGCAGGGAGCTGTTGCTGTATCCTGCCTGAGGCAGGTAGAAGAGCTGGCCCTTAGGTCATAAGAGCTGGAGAGCTGTCATTGCCCCTCATCAGCTGCAGCACTTGGGAGAGTGTTCCCTAGACCTCACCTGGGCAACACAATAGAGCTGGCCCTGCAGGTGTAGGTGTGGGAGAATGGACTCTGAGGNTGTGAAAGCAGAACTGGCCCCGCCCCTTGCTCATTGCTGCAAGGGGTGAACTAGCCAGGGCAATGCTGGAGAGCTCACCCTGATAGTGAAGACAGAGAAGAGCTGATGGGCTGACCAACCCTGCAAAGACCCAGGCCCAGAACCAGGGTTATGTGTTGGGGGATGTCTTTCTGTAATGCTGTGAATATATGTTGTTCCCATTGGTTAATAAATAAGCTGCTTTGGCCTATGACAAGTCAGCTTAGAGGCAGGAAGGAAATCCAAGGAGAGAGACAGGAAAGAGAAAGGTGGAGTGGAAGAGACGCCATCCTGCAGCCCAAGGAGCAACATGCCAGCAGGCTGGTAAAGGCACAGCCATGATGCAAAACATAGATTAATAGAAATGGGTTAATTTAAGATGATAGAGCTAGCTAGCAAGAAGCCTGCCATAGGCCATACTGTTTGTAAATAATATTAAGCCTCTGAGTGATTATTTTATAAGTGGCTACTGGACCATGGGGCCGGCAAGACTGGAGAAATCTTCTGGCTACAGTTATGTGTTGGCCCACCCCTACATCCGCCCTATCTGTGATCTGCTGGAGCATGGGATGGGGGTGTGGGGGGATGGGGGTGGGTGTTGGTCCTGCAGACCCAGGGCTGCAGGATCTCCACAACATAGGACAGCAACAGAATGTCCAGGAAGAGTCCCAGTGAGGGTCGAGCATAGATGGTGCAGCAGAGACCAGGGGCCTGGAATCAGACCAATGATTCTTTGTGATAAACACCTGAATGTAAAAATGTTTGGATAAAGGTGTTTACTGCACGACTCACTGTGTCACACTGCAGTTTCCTTGACAAGATTTTCCCTTTCTCCCCTTTTTTTCTTTTTCCTTTTCTCTCTTAAATTTATTTTGTTTTATTCTGGGGGAGGGTGGGTAGGATCAGGAGGCATGATGTGAAGACACAAAGAATAAATAAAAAGAAAGTTAAAAAAAAAGAAAGAAATTGCCACGATGGTCCATACAAATGTCATTTTCTCTGGGAGCCTTTCTCAAAGCCTCAACTGGAATTGGCCTCACTGATACCTTGCCACCCATGCATTCTAAGCAACCCTCCACAATCACTATCTATCACCATGGAAAAGATATAGTTATTTCTGTAGTTTTAATATTTTCAAACACTAAAATTGAAACCCCATTCAGCAAGGCAGTGCTGTATATCAGATCCTAAAATAAGGACTCAACTGCTATTACATACACAATTTAGAACTTATTAAGCAGTGACATTAGAGAGGAAGGTTAAAGGTGATGTTCCATTATAAAATCTCTTTTCACTCTAATGATTTCATAGTTGTAATCTAACACTAATTCTATAAGCCATTTCTGTGTCAATTAAATTTCAATTTATTCCCTAATAGGAACTATTGATACAGATAATTCTATAAATACAGCAGCCAAAAAAAAAAGAGAATAAAGATGCTTGCCTCGCCACTGTAAACAAACAACTGAGGAAGGGGCATTCAAATATAATTGGATGTAAAATAATCCAAATTTGCCCTCCCTAACCAGGGAAATGTTTTTAGTTTTTCACGATGAAAGAAATCCATCTCTTAAAAAAAATCAAAAGAAAACAAGTTTTTCTCAGATGTTGTAATGATTTTCCTTGTTTTATGTCTACCAGTAGAAAACCATACCATAAAGTGCTGATGTGTAAGATATACTGTCGAGAACATGCGCTCAGCATCTCATACATGAGACTGGACATCAGAGGGCAAAGGGAAGCAGTAGTACTTTTTTGTTTCTTAGAAGTCAATATGAGTGTAGATAACCTCTGAAATGGTTGTCATGTATCACAGTCTAATTTTAATCCCAACACAAAGCCTGAAGAACAGCGTCAAATCCAAGTGACTCTTACAAAAGAGTCACTTACAGTCCAATTGGTTTTCAGAATCCAAGATATCCATGAAAAGTTGGACATTATGCCCCAAAAGTAGAATATTGTCACTCATAAAGAACCTACATTGAAATTTAATCTCTTCATAGGGAGGTGAAAGGAGGAAACATTGTCTCAAGACCCTGCGCTTCAGAAACATAGTATCTCAAAACTTGAGTGTGATGATGAATGCTTGTAATCCCAGCACTGAGGAGGTGGAGACAGGAGAATTCATGAGGCTCACTGGATACCCAGGTTGTTCTCTGACCCCTACATGCATGAGTACATATTACCTTAAAGCTTTATGCTTCAGAGATGCCACCATCACTATGTGTTCATGAAGCTCGTGTGTAAAGTAAAAAAATGATTGGATGCTGGATTGCTGTGGGTGGAGGTGTCAGGTTCTGGGTGTTTCCAGCAGGGGAGCTGAGAGCCTTGAAATAGTGAATGATTTTTAACTCTCAGAGCAATTAAAACTTTGAATTGTGCACAGTAATTCCTCAAAAGTCATTCAACAGAATTTTCACTACTAAGACTCTCACTGCTATATGATACATTATTCTGTGATAATTCATTTTCTTTTAAAAATACATTTAAAAATAAACTTTTATCCCTGTATTGATGATCATGTTTCTGTAACCAAATTCCTGCCAGAAACAAGTTAAGGAAGGAGAGATTGGTTTTGTCTCATGGTTCAGAGGTTTGGTCCCTTATAGCAGGAAAGCCAGGTGAAGTAGACCACTTCTCATCAACATGTGAGAGATGGCAGCTGTTCTCTTTATGGCTTTCTGGAAAGCAGGGTCTAGCAGAAAATATTTGGGACATAAACTTCTGATGACATCCTCTCCATGCTGTGACCTATTTCCTCCAGTCATTTCTTGCCCCTTAAGATTTCTGTAACTTTGGAGAAGAGTATTATTAGCTGGGCATCGGGCATTAAAATGTGAACTTATGAGGGACATTTTATTTTGGTTGTGAGCCTATCTTTTAATGGCTGAGCCAAGTAAAGCCAAACAATACTGGTCTAAACAAAGAAAAAAAAGTGTAGTGATAAATGGCTCCTAGTGATATTCTGCTGCATTTATAGATCAGTGCCTTATTCAGACATTATTAGAGAAACTTCCTTCCACAATAGGTGGGAAAAATATAGAGAGCCACAGCCAAACATCATTACACAGAGAGTGAGAGACTTGGAACACTCAGTCCTAAATGGGATGTCTCCATCACATCCATCTCTGGGAGCTCAGGGAACCCTGTGGAGGAGTCAGAAAGAGTGTGAGAGCCAGAGTAGATGGAGGACACCAGGGGTCTGTACCAGGTCCGCTGTGGATATATCATGGCTTTCAGTTTAGCATTCTCATGGGATTCCTGAATTTGCAAATTAGTAGGTCTCTGATTCCTGTGCCTTCTCTTGGGCAAATCAATCTGTTGATTTGGCTTGTCCAACTTTGAAGCAATA